>UCOJ01000143.1:0-180939 GCA_900474305.1 Cecidostiba fungosa | reverse complement strand
CTTTTCCTTCGCCCCCCCCCCTCACCCCTCCGCCCCCGCCGCACACGATATGCAAGGGCTGCCGGAGCGAGAGAAAGAGAGACCGAGCGGAATGGAGCTCGGCGGACCTTCCTTACTTCCATTTTTTTCGCTGCTGTGTGATGAGCTTTTTTTTATTTTTTTGTCGATTTTTAAATTTTTTATCGCTTAATTAAATGCTGTTATTCGTTAATCTTTGACGCATCGTAAACACCGTCGATCAATTGAAATATCCCGTTGAATCGGAAACGACCCTCCTGACTTTTAATAGGTTCATACAAAAATGACGACTCTTTTGCTCTTTCAGAATTTTACTGCCAGTAACATTTTTTAATTACATTTTCACACGATACTTCATACAGCTTATGCGAATGCCCTCCGAAGCGTAATTGTCCAAGTACTCCCGACATAATTCACTGATAGAATGTACTGCACTTTTAGCTACGTCAAAGTAAGAAAAAAATTACTTCATAGCAGGTAGTTTGACCACCGCAGAAAGTCTCTTCCGATCGAGACAATAGAGGCCGGCTGACCAGCGGTGGCTGTGCAACATTTTGCGGGAAGATCTCCCTCGCGCGCACAGTGGCAAACTCCTTCACGTGTTGGTTTCGCGCGGCCTGGGTCGCGTGCCTCTCGGCATCGTGCTTCTTTCCTCTTTTTTTTTGCTCCACGGTCCCGCGCGCCGGGCTCGCATGCCTCGGACTCTCGTCGTTTTACGGCTTCCTCGCTCATTACCCTTTCTCTCCTTTTTTTCCTGTTTCTCCTTCGCCGAGCAGCGGCACAGCAGCCGGGACACATTATTAGCTTAATAACTTTGGGGGACCTTTTTTAATCCGGCGGCCGTGGGAGGGATGGCCGCGCGCGGAAGACTTTAATTAAAAAATAAACAAGAGAGGAAAGAGCTGCCGGAGGAAAGAAGCGGTAAACGTGCGAGAGATTTAAAGAGCCCCTGCGGGGGTGTCGGACTGTATACCTGGGACATTTGCATTTCGATTTGTGCCGGACGAGCTTCCGCTCATCCTCTCTGTTTTTCTGACTCTTAAGAGCGAAAAGGTTACTCTATACTTTTCCCTCGAAAGCAGTAAGTGCCTTTATTCAATGTATCTTTTTGTGACCTACCTCTACTACTGAATATTGAATAAGGCTGCGGGATGATTTTTTCCTCTGTTACGCAAGGGGACAAAAGAGCTTTTTAACGCGTCACATTGTTTTCTTTCGTCGCAATTATTCATAACGCGGTGATAGTGGAAAGTGTTCCGAAAGATGCAGAACCGGCAGTTACGTCATTTCTCCGGCGGAGGTGAAAGACCTGTCGGCTATCAGTCGGCGGAAGGACGAGAAGAAGGGCGAAGGAATGGAGTCTGACGTTCTGTAGATGAAACTGACTATAGCGGCGGAGCTAACTCGAAGTTGGTCTTAGACTTGGATGATAAATCGACTCCATTCATTTCGGTCATCTTTATTCTAGTTTTGCTGAGTACTTTGATAATTCACAATGTTTGCGCATTTAAAAGTTTAACGGGCTTTTTTTGAAATATATTATTGATATTTTTTGTAAATTAAACAAGAACGAATCTATACGGACGCGTTATTAGAATTTTCGTAGGGACATAGACGAGTAAATTAATAAGCAAATGTGTGAGTTTATAATTTTATAATTAATATTAGCATCTAAAACAGAGTTTGTCGATAAGTCGAGTAAACATCCCCGGGGCGAGACGCGTTACATCGTTATAGTTGAGTTGATCAATTATTGTCTAATAATTTACCATAGTACCTGTGCAGACATATTAATACGGCATCAGTTGCCATGATTTACTAAAAAAAATCCAATAAAACAAAAATTATGCACGCAAAGTCAAGAAGAATTAAGACAACGTCTCGCATCATCATCTCAATCCGACTGTATGAAGGGTTAGCTCAATCCAACCCCACAGTATCAGCTAAAAAACTCGCGACCCACATCGGTATTTTTTCGATCATCCCGTCTACTGAAAAAGTAATCCTGGCCACGCGAGCGACGGAGAGAAAAAACGTCGCACCCCACCTGCTTCTTGCTCGTCTCGATCGACCCTCGACAGCCCCTGTTTTGACACCCATCACTTTTTTGCCGCGGGTCCCTCACACCAGGCCGGCGCGTCGGAACAATGGCGCTCAGGGTACACGTGTTTTTAGCCGAAGCGCCTTTTTTGCGCACTTGTCTCTGTGGGCCGAAAAAAGACGAGGGGCACGAGCGGCTGTGTCAGGTTGTCAGGGGGTGAGTCGGCTGGAAAAAATGACGCCGATCGCTGGGGTGGATGGGTTTTTGTGCCAGCCGACGTGGGGTGGAAAGCAATTTTTTGCGTACCATAACGGCACACGACGATGCGTCGGGAGAAAATAAATGTTTCGAGAGTAGAAACGGACAGGTGAATCAGACCAGTGTTTTTCTAAATATCCATCACGCTGCTCAAAGCATCAGCGTCGTCGACAATACGCGAAATTCGTTAATACAGTCACTCTCGCGTTGTATATAAAAAGTAAAAGCTTTCTCTATACCCTCATCGCTGCGCAGCAGCCATCGTCCGCGCGCGAACTAATTTAACTTTTAATGAACGAGCCGTGTTAATTGTCACGGCATATACGCGCTCGCGGGATAGCCATCTTATATACGTGTGCATTAGCGCCGCGATTGTTCAATAATCTTGAATTCTCCGGCGTGAAGAGAAAGCAGGTCGTACATTAGAGCTGTGCTAGTGGTGGTACATACTTACAAAAAAAAAATCTTTCGTTTTTTACGTTGCAAATAATGTTGCCTTATATCTCATGTGCTCTTTATCAAATTAATAAGCAGAATGCAAAGAACATTTTGAATCGTAAAATCATTACAAAAGATTCCTCGGTAACATTTCATTCCGCATGATTTTAATGGAAATATCGCATGTAATTAATAAACAATGAAATTCCACTATTGAAATATTTCCAATTTTGCGTACGAAAACACGAAGAACGTTGAAAATGCTGCTGCGCAGAACGCCGCAGTCGAGAGCGAATCTGGCGTCTGTTGGGTGGCAGTTTCGGCGGGCGGTTCGATGCTGGCATCTGCTGGCGAGGCTGCCCTCGCGCGCCAGCAGCCGTATCGGCCGGACTTTCTCTGCTGCGCCTGACCGCCGCTGTGGGCGCCAGTATACCGTCGGTAATGCAGAAATTCGCCGGCGTCTGGGTTCCAGTCCGGTCTAAGTCAGAGTGGCTTTACTCGCTGTCTTTGTGCGCTTGTCTGGCCCTTTATGCTCTACGATGCTGATATTTGAGATTCCTGAACATCAGATATGCGATTAATTCAATAAGCTATAGTAGATATCATTTTTCTTTGAATTATTGGAATTTCGTATTATTGCTGTTACTGCGATTGTACGACCAATGTTTTTTGAATTTTGTTTTAAATTTTAATCGCTCTTTCAGGCGTCACTCTTCAGACAGTAGATTTTTCCGAGATGAGTAAGACGGCCCGTAAAACAACTTTCTCGGAACACTCGCACCTTATTATAATTTATCGACTCACCCGTGTATACAAGGTAAGTGACTAACATACGCATAGAGAAAAACATGATTTGTGTTTTATATATTCATGGATCAAATGGAAAATGTTTGTATATTCCAAAAAGCAATGAATTTCGAAATTCACGACCCTGCAGAGGTAACGAAATAACATGCACATGTAACATATCAAGAAAAACATGATTTTGATTTCATGCATTCATGCATAAAATTAAAAATACCCTTTCGAAAAAGTAATAAATTTCAAAAAGCGTCAGCGAACGAAAATAACGAAATTGATTGCCAGCCAGTCGTATACATAAAAAACTGCATTCCCAATTTTCGAAATCGCTGGAGCAGCAGCGAAATAATAAAACCCTCACCCCAGCACTGCTGAAAACGCCCCTATTTCAAAGCGGCCATGGGCTGCAGTAGGTAGAAAAAAAAATCCCCGAAAAAGTCATCATCGCATCGTCATCGCGCCCAGCAACAGCAGCGAGCGCCGGCAATATAGCAGAAGCGGGTGCAAGCCCTCGCTAAAAAAGTCAACTGCAAAAACCATTCATCCGAGGCAAATTCACTGTTGCCTGGCAACGGTACTTGCATCCAGCACACGGGCATAGCAGCCGCGAGAGATGCGGGAGAGCAACAGCAGCAGCGAAAGAGAGCGCGAGTAGCAGCAGCGAAAAAGACGGCACGTGGGTGGATGCAGCGGCTGCCGCTGCAGCCGCCGCCGCCGCCGAGCGAGAGAAAGAGAGAAAGGAAGATATATAGATGCGGGCGCTCGCACCAATACACCAGTGTACCTACACTCGCGAGTCCAATGTAGCTGCAGCGGCGCTGTCTCCGCGCGCTTCTCTATCCATTATTCTTCCTCTTCTCTCTCTCTCTTCCTCTCTCGCTCTCTATCGCTGTGCATGTATGTAGCTACGCTGAATGTACCGCATCGCGCGCTCTCGCTAGCACGCGTGCGATTTACATTAAACGGCAATGCGTTGGGAGAGAGAGAGAGAGAGAGGAGGAAATCATCCGAAAACACGTACGCGACCAGCGTGCATCCAGCGAGTGTACACATATAGAGGTGTGCACTATATGTGCGTTAGTAGTACCTACAAGCGGGCAAATGGAATCGGGGAATTTGCTGTTTTTTATTTGTCCGGTGTGTGTTTGCACTTTTTCCGTATTTTTTCGCTAGTCCTCTCGGCCGCTGCAGCGAGGGGAGAGCCCCTACTCGAAAATGTCATCGAATTGCTCGCGCGAGGGAGAGGATATATATATGCGCGTACAAAGCGAAGCCGTGTACCGTGAAAATGAATTTCGAACAAAAATAATACTGACATTTCTCGCTGGTCTGACGAATCATTGCATTACTTTTCAGATTTTAATTTTTCTGGGAAATCCACAAGATTTTCGTATGTAGGTCTTGCCAACCTACACTCATTCTACTTATACGCTCTACGTGGCTAGACTCAAGATGCTCTAACAAGTTTTTCGCCGGATTATGTTAATCACAATTGTTTCTAGTAGCTGTTTCCTCGCATTCCAGGAGAGGCTACATCTCGACGCTCTCCCGCATCTGTGTGTATATACGTGCAGCGTTTTTCTTCTCTATTATTCGACTACGTTACAAAGTGACATTCTACACAGATATCCTATTAGCACTACACTATCCTTGCGTACAATTGCCTGTCTACTTTAATTTTTAAATCGTCCATAACTTGCTAAAATTATTCAGCCCGGAGTTTAACTGCCCGCCGTGGCCGCTTCTCTCCGTTTTTCTTCTCCAACTATATATATATACGCGCGGGTTTTTGCGCCGTAGCCTACTCATACTAGCTCTCGCTCGTAAAAATCAGTAATGCCGCGCGCGCGGGTGCATTTGCGCGTCCGGTTCTTTGTCGACGACTAGCTATCCGCTCTTTTATACGGAACGTTATTTTCGGGAAACCGAGCGGGAGAGCTTATTTAAAACTGCGCAACCCTCCGGGTGCGTAGAACAAAAGTCGAGGATATGCTTGATAATATGCTCGGGAGGGAGAGGAGGACTCGAGGAAATTAGTCGGGTGTATGTGCGGCTAGCTATAGACAGTAATCTTTGCAAGTGGAAAACGATGAGGACGAGCAGATTAATTATATAAAAGTAACTATTCAAAGACTGCTCAAGTAACATCTTGAAACGCTTGTCGACAGTCATCCTGTTAAATGATGAAGATCGTAATCATTCATTACTGTCGTCTCTCTGACTCGGCAAAGACGTGCAATTTATGAGCAACTTCGATAATTTTACGGTGTATAAATCACAATAGTACGATTCTATAATTGGATAAGTATACTAAAAATACCCATCCATACAATATCAATTTCTATAATCATTTTACAAATCACTCTATCGGAGATAAACGGTTGCGTGACATTTATCGATTCCACTTCACGATCGCCATGCGCAATACGACCGCATTGAAATATCAAAAAGTCACGACTACTGAGAATGCAAATCAAAGTCGGCGAGCAAGTCGAGTCGTATAGTCGTATCTCTAGCCGCGCGCTGTCATACTTTTTGGGAACCCGGAAAAAGACGTATAGGATAAAGAGAGAAAGAGCCAGCTCGACGTCGACTGCGCCCAGTACAGAGGGATAGCTGCAGTAGAGTAGCCGGTGTTTGAAGTCGCAGCCGTGCGCTGAGGAAGGCGGCGGTTTTCTAGAACGCCTAAAAATACGTGTTGCGCGTCGCCGGCTGCTCGGCTTCTCTCTCTCTCTCTCCTTCTCGCGGGGAAATAAAACGGCTGGGCCGGCTGTGCTCGCGGGCAAAATAAAAAGCGAACGAACGCGAAAAGCATCTAAAATTGGCGGACCGACTTTGCCAATACGTACGAGTAGTGCGCTCCGGAGAGTAGAGTTCGTGCGCTCGTTTATATACGCGCGCGTAACTATACGTACACGCGGCTGCTGCGAGACTTTCCGAGTCTAGGAATGAAGGAGGAGGTGGGGGAGGTGAGGAGGAGTCGAGGAAAAAAAGGAGGAAAAGAGGGTTACAAGTGTGCGTATGTGGGCAATGTATGTGCGTGGCGGAAGCCGCGACGACGACCGAGTGGCGTTTGCTAATGCTATACACAACGAAAACTAATACATTTGAAAAATAACCTTTTTTAAATCTACATTATCAGAGCTTTTAAATAATATAAAAATGTATTTAGGGCCTCATGAACTTATGGTACCATCGGTATGATACCTCGAGTTCATTAGGACCTCATTGAATTATTGTTATTGTAGTGCCAATTTCTGAAGTGTATTAGTTTTCGTTAGGAGCGACGATATGCACATAGAATTTCCTTTGTTGAGGAACAAATTGAATTGTTTAAAAATTATGCTTCTAGGGTCTATTAATTTTTTAAACCAACCATTTTATTATAAAGGCAATCCTCGTCCAAATAAAGAACTAGCCAAATCGTAGCGTGAGCGCTGAAAGTCCGCCAAGCCCAGAGCAGCGTCCGTCACTAGCCCCAAATAAGGAACATAGAAAAGGCGGCGATGGCCGCCTCGCGTGAAAGAACGAAGAAGCAAAGAAGAAGAACAAGACGAAGAAGAAGCAGAAGAAGCGACGTAGAAGTAGTCTCGCCCAGATTCGTCGTCGGCGCGAATAGAATTAGCCGCTCGCGGCTCGTCTACGAATAGAAAAGAAGGAGGCCCGCGAGGAGCCCCCACCCTCGCTACGAACCGAGGCGCGGTTTTTACCGACGATCGCTCATTTTATTCGTTCGCTCTCGGGCCGGAAGCGCCGGCGGACTGCGAGTAGGAGAGGTAAAAAGCGCCTCGGCCTTGGTCAGGAATAGCTGCGCGCGAAAAACTGACCATACGAGAGCAGCTGATGTCGCCGGCCGAGAAAAATTATTATTTACTTTTTTCCAGCGCTGAAAGTGACATCTCAATGATCGGTTAATCGATTCTCGATTATCACTTTTATTTCGAGCAACGAGTATACCCGCGGCACAAAGTATAATATAAATGAATGCAATTGAAATAAGCGCGAGAGGTGAAAACGTAATGAACGTGTACGGTATATTAATAATTGCACGATACCTTTAATTAATGAAAAGCGAACGCGCGTTGTGCACAGCAGCACATCAGAGAGCAGAGGAGAGGTGTATAGCAGTAGCGATGAGGATGAGAGGCAAAAAAGTAAACGAATAACAAATTTTAATTGGCATAATTTGCCAGGATTGCACGTATACGCGCGTTTAATCGAATCTCCCGAATTAATCTCGCACACTGTACTGCTGCTGCTGCTGCTGCCGCAGTGGAGCTCGAAAATAGTCACTTAAACCTCCCATAAATGCATCCCGCTCCGCTTCCACAACACACATATTCACGACTCTTTTTCCGCCGTACTCTTTTAATTTATCTTTTTCCCCGGCCGGCAGCCGTTCCGCACAGCAGTATACAGCGTCCCCTCGAGGGACCACAGAGTGATTTTTATAATCTGCTACTTGTTGCGCTCGCTCGCTCCGGCCGCGGAAAAACCGGAAAATAGAGGAAAACAAAAGTGTTCGCTCGCCTCTGGGGAGAAAAAACGAGAGGCAAAAAGCGACGAGTGGACGCAATCCGCATTTATACGATCTCTCACTCTCTTCTACAGTCCGCCCTCTACACCCGTTCGTTTTCCCGGCTGCTATGCTGCTGCTGGGATGTGTCCGCGAGCTTTTGTGCGCTTTTTTTCCGCCCGCTCGCGCGCGTGAAGGCGAGGGAGCAGGGAAAAAATTGCCGGTGCAAGCGATGCGGCTGTTACACGCCCGTTGCATGTACGCCTCGTTGGAATCGTTCTCGTTTTTTTTTCTCTCTGCCTTTTTTATAGCTGGTATTACACCGGCTTTTTTGCGTTTATAGAGCTGACGATGTGTATTGATATTTTAAAGGCGTTCGAACGGGGTGAGTTGGATTTACGTAATAATAACGACGTTCATTGGCGAGGTTTTGCGTAACTCATCCTCGTTGTGCTACTGACCGTGACATTCGTCTGGTATCCTAATACAATCCAGAGGAGGAAAAATTAATCGGAAATTTTATCAGCTCGAAACAAGCTAATTCTCGGGCAATTACGAGATTATACGCAGTGAATCGCCGAAAGAAAAATGGCGCAAGATAGGAGAAAGAGTAGACGAGCTCACGCCAGGGTGCGTCTAGTCCGCGAATATATAAGCGGCAGAGCTCGCGCGTCGGCTGAAAGCTTTAAAATAGAATAAGATCTCGCAGTAACTTTCATTGGTCGTCAAAAAATCGGCGCGCAATAGCGCCGTAATGCGCGTGTATTAGCGGTGCTCTCTTTTTCGAAATCATCCGCGCCGAGAGTATTAATTAAACAGCGTTCGTATTTTCATCTCGGAGGCATCAAGCCCATGCATCTTTGTAATTTATTGGCCGCGCTCACACTGCCCATGACCGAATGCACACACAGCATACTCGTGCTCTTGTGAACTCTCGCGTGCACGCGCAGTACCTATACGGAGAAAAAGCCTCCTTCCCCTACTTTGCTCGCACGTACATACGTCCGTCCCTCCCGCGCCTTCTTCTTCTTCTTCTCTTCTTCGCAGCGTTCGCTACTGCCTCCTCTCTGTCTGTCTCTCTCTCTCGCATATTTCTCGCGTCTCGCTCGCTCTATCATTCTGGTCCGTTGAGAAAATTGCCTCGGATGAAAATCGGGAATCGTTGCATGCATGCTCTCGACTCGACGGGGCATTTTTTCGAAATTAATATTTATGTGAATCAGTATTTAAATTCGAGGCAGAGAAAATATCGGACACGCGCATTTTCTTCGAGCGTGTATTCATGTATTCTCCCTCGGCTTTCTTTGTCCCTCCTCTCGAAGCGACTTGTTATTTTCCCTCTGGAAGTCGCCTTCCTGTTTCCTCCCTCGGCTCCTTCCTTTTTCTCTTTCTCTCTCTCTCTGTCTTTCTTCTTCGAGCGCGGCTGATAAAATCGAAATAAAATTTGCACATTGAAAGCGAGTAGTCGTTAAAATTTTTCCCCACCCCGACAGGTACGAAGCACGTGCAATTTTCTCAGGACCAATGGAAAAACAATTTATCTTCGTGACTCGTCTCGGTGTAAAAGTGCGCGGCCCGAGGAGAGTGATGTATGAAAATAATCGCCGTTTACGACTACTCTCTCAGCTAGCGCGCGCTATTTTCATTCATTCTCCCTGCAGTGTGTGCGATGTGCTATCTCCTGCACACCTCCGCGCGTTTCCACTCTTCTTCGCGATTCTTTCCCCTCCGCTTCTTTCTTTTCCCTCTCTCTCTCTCCCTCCATATACATCCTGAGGTTCACGCGCGCACAGCGCAGAGGCTGATGCAGACTAGACCAAAATAGAGCTATCGCATACCGTATTGAATTTTTCCGACAATGAGCAGCTCCCTCTCTTTCTTGGACCTTTCTCTCTGTCTACTGTCTCGGAAGCTCACGACGACGAAGAAGAAGGAGAAGAGTCGTGGACCGGCGGAGCACAGCACTCTTTGTCTCTTTCTGACATGACGTAGGCCCAGCGCGAGGAGCATTACACTCTCGCGCGCATGCGCCCGCGATCCCCACACACACACATACACACACAGAGTGTATATGCAACCTCCTAGATCTTGGCTCGCGCGAATTCGCCCTCCCCGCCCGCGCTTGCGAGGAAGGTAGCCGCGCATGTGGATGCAGCGCGTGCATGTGCTGAGCTGCGGGAGATTCTATGAGTAGCGCGCCGCAGCAGCATCAGCGGAGGCAGCGTACATTAGAGAACGTGCAACGTGCACACACGTACACAGACACACACACACACACACACGTTTTCTAAGCCAGTGCATAGGAGAGCAGCAGCAGCAAGCTGCGATAAATCGGCCCGCGCCGCGACGCGCTCTCGCGCACCAGTAGCAGCGCGACTTTCGTCTTCTCGGACCGCACTCTCCCTTTCTCCGTCGCGTTTCCGATTTGTCCGTTTCGATCGATCGACGATCGGTAACGCGAGCGCGCGCGCGCACAGCCACTTTTACGTAAGAGAGGGAGGCAAGTAAGGGCATCGTATGCGCGTATAGTGTGTGCACTACTCTCTGCGTCGGACGGATAGATCTCGCGCGACTTTCTGTGAATCCAGTGCTTTTTGTGGTGAAACCAGTGCTGCCGATGCTCATCTGCGCAGACAACGACGAGAGTTTTTTGTGAGGCCAGAGGCTACTACTACTACTACTACTACTACTGGATCTTGCTTACACATCGTTGCAATTGACTGCGATTGCTAAATTGACTGATGCTGCTAGTTATATAGTAGTACAACTCTATCCGCATTAAATTTTGTTTTGTCATTTGCGCCAATGCGTGACTCAAGTGGCAATATCCTTTGTTTCGTGCGATGAAAACAGAATAAAAGTATATAGCGAACGGGAGAGAGAAAAAAATTGCAGTCCAATTTACGTATATACATATAGAAGCAGAGCGTTTAAAATCAATGAAACTGTGCACCTTAATACATCAGCGCAAAGTCTGCATCATCACGTCAGTTTAAATTGGGTTGATTCATTCAAACTTGACTAGTGAGATAGCACACGTGCTGCTGCTGCTGCATTTCTCACACGCACGTAATAATCCCTGCAAGACAGGTCGGAAAATTGAAATAATTGCCCATTTTCAAAAAAGAAAACACAAAAGAGACGTCGGAGCAAGGAGGTTCGATGAGTACCAGGTCGACGGGTGCAGCGTCGTCCTCGAGGCTCGCGCACCGCAGCACTGGGCGCTGGCGCCCCAAACGTCCTCTCGGCCAGCTCTCCTCCCGAGGAAAAATATGAGCCTTGGCCTCAGGAGCTGAGCAGCAGCCGGCAACGAGGTAAGATATCGGCGCGCTTCTCGCTAATTAACCGTTAACAGGCTGTAGTGTTGTGCTGTGCTGTGTGATGTGCATATACACGTGCGGAAGTGGGAGTGAGAGGAGGTTTGTTGTGTGTACACAGACTGCTAGCCTCTTTTCCGCCCGCTCTGTGCAGCTTCTTGTGCGGGTGAGAGCGCTGTGTTGACGATTTTTTTTTCTGTACTTACTGACTGTTGAGATTCACCGGATAAAGAAACGTTGTTCTACTGAATTATGCTTGGATATAACGCATGTATAGGACAATAAATACGGCCAAATTAATTCGCGGACTCGCATACCTCTCATGTATTATATATTTCAATAATTATGTCGAATTGGTTATGAATATTACAGCGCGCTCCGATTGCACAAAGGGAGTATTATACAATTAACAGTTTTCACATTTCTGGCCGGCTAATTAATTCGCAAAATCTTCGCTAATCATCGATTCGCAGAAAGCTCCTCTCGCACCTCTCTCGTCTCTTATCAATTCTGGGTCATCTCTCTAATTAGACGATTATTTTTGCGCAGCAAAAAGCACCGAAAAACCTGAACCGTTCAATGAGAATAAGGCAAGAAAATCCGCGTTGCACGCGAAGATCCGATGCATTTCACTTCTTGCGTGCAGCCTTCGCTAGTTCTCGTGCTCTATGCACACACACACGTATATACGCTACAGACACATACTCGCGAGTACGCGATATTGCTTTCAGCCGCGCTTTTTTCCCCGCGGCGCACTTCCGCGTTTTAGCCCCGTGTCTCGGCGCGTCTCTGCTCGTTTTATAATTTCGTGCCTTTTTCGCAAGCGCGGAGGGGGGCAACGCAGCAGCAGCAGCAGCATCGGCGAACGAGCTTATCATTATTTATGGAAATTAACAATATGCTAACGTGGTTACATGCACGGGCCGTCGAGGTATTAGCATAATTCGCGATTGGGGATGAGAGGGAGAGAGAAGCATGTGTGCGTTAGCGCGAAAAATCCCTTTTCCGAGAATGTCTGCGTGAGATAATCGTATATACGTTGTATATGTGTGCTGACGCGCGGACAGGTTCGTCGATGAAGGATGATGCACGAATGACATATGCGTATGTGTATATGCGAGCCACCTATATGCTTTCTCACGCTGTTTTCTACATCAACCTCTTCATTTCCACTCCCACGAGTTTGCTCTATCTGCCGCACTAATATCTCTTGCTTTTGCAGACCTTAGCCATCAAGAGACCAGAGCCGGCAGAGCTATCTAAACAAAGCCGTCGAGAGTAAAAAGTAGAGCCTCTCTTTCTCTCGCTCGTTCTACCAAGTGAGAGAGACGGGATATTATGGTCCTAGCCTCGTGTATGGCGTCCGGCTGAGGAGATAGGGCCGAGTTGCGAGAGAGAGAGAGAGAGAGCGAGGTCAACGACGTCATACGCGTGCATGCTGCGCACGCGAGAGATGCAGCGGCTTCTCTAACACCTACGATCCGGAAATCTCGCTTCCAGCCGTCTCTGCTTATAGCTCACTGCCGCTTCTCTTGCAAGCTGCGGATGATAACTGAGCTTTCGCTGCTTTTTCTTCAACTTCATCATCAGACGCACGTGCTTTGCTTATATACTCTATAACTGGCTTTGGATGTAAATAAATTTTCAGAAAAATCTCTGTACTCCACTATTTTTTCCCACTGTCTTTTCCGCTCTCTTGTAAATAAACAAACGAATGCGTGCGCGCTACGAGTAAACAGGGATTGCAGATGATTTTTCTCTCTCTCTCTCACCCCCCGGCTCTCAAAGCTGCAACAACGACTGGTCGCCGCGTAAAGAGATACGCTCTCGCACAATGCAAACGAGATGCAGCAACAGCGACACACACATATAGAGAGGGAGCGGGTGTAAAATTATTGTTCGTTGTATTTCACGTGGAAGTGGCGCGTATCGGAGAGAGAGAGAGAGAGAGCAACGCAGCGGTGCGCGCGATAGAGGCGATATTTACCGTTGCCGCGGCCCGGCGCCATCACTTACGACGACGACGAAAAGCCAGCAGCGGCCTGCAGTCGCCGCCGATCGATCGGTTCGCGATATATCCCCCCGGTGCACTACTGTGTGTCTCGCTCTTGCACACACATACACTGGAGCAGAGCAGCCGATGTTAATAAATCCGTTCGCGGCGCGCTGCCCAAGTTCCGGCGTATATACCTATATATACTATACTGCGCGAAAACAACGCATGAATAATGAACGCGCCCCGCTCTCGTTCGCTCCTGCTCACCTGCTAATTTTTCATTATTAAATATACGAAAAATAAATGGAGTCGAGTGCTTGGAAAATAACAACCAAGTATTCTAAATCACATCGCAATGAATACAGACGCGCACTTACATGATTCCGTCTATCTATATCCATCCATCCATCCATCCGACGATGAAAACAACAACCCCTTTCCCCTTTCATTCAGACCCCGTGAATTTAGTCCAAGTGGAAAGACCTGACGCGTTTATAACTGGTTTTGCAGTCTCTCTGCACGTGGGATCTTGGCCATTCTCAAGAACTTGGCCAGATGCACTTTGGCGTGCGATAATTTGATGCACGAAAATATTTATACATTAAAGTTGAATAAAGGCACAGTTGTTTACAAGTTCATATCGTCGTTCGCCCAGCACTTTTTCATACGATTCCTTTTGAAATATTAACATTGCGTTTTCACGCTTTGTCAATGATTCACCGCTTTTTTTTAATCTTTGAAATGCAGTTAAACGTTACGAGAAACGTTAACACGTTTTCCCAAGTGAGCTACTCCAAAAGTCATCGTTAGATAGTTAAATATTATGGGAAAATTAAAAAACTCACGTTTCCGCAATTGACTTTGGAATTTCGCACTGCATTCCACAGCTGTGTGCAGCACCAAACATGAAAACTTGTCAACCAGCCTGTACCCGAAGCGCATCTCTCACCTGAGCAGTTTCTGCCCCCCAAGTAGTCGCGCGCGCATAAGGGCTACCGCTATATACCTGGACTCTCTCTCTCTCCATCGGTGCATTTTGCAGCCTGCTCCGCGGATATGCAGAGACCAGGGGTCGAAATCAAAGGGAGTAGAGTAAAAAAGGCACCGTCCTTTCGGACTCGCGCATAATAATCATAACGATGCGACGAGATGCCGAGATCGCCCCCCGTTCGTCAACTGGCCCCCGTTATTTCTGTATGGTCCCTCTCTCGTGCGTACGTGTATCCCTTTTTTAGCGGGATGCTGATGCAGCACACGCGCTCGCACACACGCTGCCTCTTTTCCCCCTTCCTCAGGCCGCTTTTGCTGGGCCGCGAGTGGCAGCGGCCAGCTGCGGGTCAGTTTTCGACGGGCACGCGGCGTATTAAGATGGTACGCGCAAAATTCATCCCAAGGCCGACACCTCGATCGGCCCTCATCGCGATCCGCGCTCGACCTTAGATTTATTACTTTCGATCGATTCGTTAATGTAAAGTGACTCTTCGTGCTTCAAATTTCTTCCAAAAGCTCTCGGCGTTGTATTATATATATTGAGCGATGTGAATTTACGCAGGATGAAGGTGGCAAGAAAACAGCCTGTACTGGGCTCTACTCGAGGTGACGTCAGCTACTGTGAATAGACGCCGAGAGAAGCGCGGATCGTGATTCCTTTAGGCTTATCTTCGATTCTTCGGGAAAATTTCAAGTTCGGAAAAGTGAAAATGATACGCGGCGGCCCGTGGTGATGGATTTTTCGACACACGGTAAATCCGCCCTCCTAATAATACTTGTATTTTCTTGCTTCCATTCCTAATACTCGATGAATTGTTGAACTGAACGAAATAATTAAACCCCAAATTTTTATTCCAATTACCACGAACTTACGTACAACACCTCTTGACGCGGCGTAATAATGCGCATTATAATTTTATTCCCGCGCTCACTCCCTCCCTCTCCGATCGGTCGTCGCATAGGGTCAGTTATGCCGAGTATTATATATATATATACGCATCAGGGATGCGCTGCATCAGCAGCCGTTGGAAATGCTAGCACGCGCGCGTTTCGTTCGCGTCTAGTCACTTAATTTTCAATTATCGAGACGCGCGTTACGCGGCTGCCGCTCTGATGCCGCTATTCGTTAGCGACGCTCGCGCGGAATTTCGGTTTAGTATTTGACGTGCGTTTCGCTCGATCGATCGTCGGAACGGCCACCGATGCAGTTCGGGACCGCGTGTCTGTATACAGACACGCGCTGCTACTGCGCGAAATTCCGGCGTGAGAAATTATTTTGGATATGCGAAAGGATTTGGGCTGGGATATATGCTTGATTCGA
This sequence comes from Cecidostiba fungosa, assembly GCA_900474305.1. Taxonomy (NCBI): domain Eukaryota; kingdom Metazoa; phylum Arthropoda; class Insecta; order Hymenoptera; family Pteromalidae; genus Cecidostiba; species Cecidostiba fungosa. The sequence goes on along the minus strand of UCOJ01000143.1, from coordinate 165,243 downwards.
CTACCCCTATCTATATACAGATCATATATACGCACTATATTCTGCTGCTGTTTTTCAATTTCCTACGCAAGAGTTTTCGGAACTACAGCGGTGATTAGATTTCGCGCGTGAATTCCACGTATTCCCGGCGGCTGAATACAAAATAGGCCGAATTATTTAATTAGAATAATCAAACAAACTTGCGGCCCTGCAGCTTTGATTGTAGAAACTGCGAGAGCCTGATCAAAGTTGCAAATTAGTAACATTACTACAAAGGGCTTGATTAGCTCATTACTATATGTATAATAATAGTTTGCACTAATACACACGCGCTTTGTTTTTCCGCTGGCTGCGGAAATGCATTTTTAAGATCGGCCGTGCGTATTTCCGATATAATACGCTTATAATTCCCTGCCGCCGGCAAAACAAACATCCGACTAGCAAAACTCAAAAATCCCCTACACCGGTTCGCAGCGCATCTCTGATTTCTGCGGGTTGTTTACCGCGTATCCGCGCCGCATTCCGCGCCGATAATTAATCGTCAATATAAGCGGTGGCACGTTTCCGATTCTCTGTATAGCTTGGATGTTTTTCCCGATTTCTTGATTCTCGCGGCAATTAGAGCCTAATGGGGCGGCTGACCCGTGAGGATGGGAGCTCGGTCTTTGATCGAAGCCACTCGATCTCTGTCTTCCGGAGAAACGAGAGGGTTGATGTTCCTATAGGGGGGCAAAGTCGAAATCTTTTTTCGAGGGTGATGGCTACTACTGCGACTGTTGGAGTCTTAACTTTTTCTTGACGCAGACTCCTTTTTAAAAATACAGACGTGCTTATGTGCACATTACGTCAAGTTTCACAATGACTTTGTGTTATTTTTATCGGTTTGGCACCGCGGCTCGATACCCCTTACTTATACCTTTTCAAATCTTCTACAGTCTATTTTCTTGAATGCACACTAAAAATATGCTAGGCGGATTAAACACGCGCATATGCCAATTTATTTGATCGAGAACGCGCATTTTCTTCGGCTAATGATATATATTATATCGTCTGGCTTACTGTAGCACACTCGTGACAGTGTATACTTTCATTATATACCGATGAGAAAGTATCTCACAAGAATTTGGCAGACTTTTCTGACATCTTTAGATCCTTCTTCACTGGCGTATAGCAATAATAAAATCGTCTCGCCGATCTCTTCGAGTTCACAAAAAACGTCGTCGTGGAAGCATTGTTATTATTTGAAAATAAAAAAAATTGCTTTTAATCGTATTTGAAAAAAAATCCTGAAAAACTTTCGATTCGCACTCATGCTATATAGCAGTATACTTATATAGTCTCTCAGACACGGTCTCGTTTTGGCAGCGAGTCTCGTCTGCCGGCAAGAAGAAAAACCAAGAGAGCCGGAAGAGGAGTAGGCCGGAAAGGGTGTCGTCGTCTCCCTCTTTTTCCTCCTCAGACGTTAAAAATTTCGCGCCCCGTCTCTCGACGAGGAGAGCCGGCGACGATGGGGAGGCCACTCGAACGCACAGGGGCAGCAAGAAAAATAATTACTCCGACAGATAGAGAGAGAGATGGAGAGAGTAAGATGGGGTGAGATCGAGAAAGTACACGGGAGAACTTTTCTCGCTTTCAGCTTCGACCAGACGAAAAAACTGCGGGTGCCGTGTGCTCCGGCAGTGGTATATCTATGTATATAGGGCGGACCCTCGCCTCTCTCTCTCTCGTCTTTCATATCTGATGAGGCGAGGAACCGCATCTCTCGCTCCTTTTGTTTCCGATACTCGGTTTGATAACTCGCAGGAGCAGTTTTTTTTCTTTTCTCGTGCCGCAAATAATATTATGCGCAGGTCACAGTATCGGATTCTATACGCTATATAGTTATTGGGTTACCGGGCTACTGTATTTGCAGTAATTTTGATATTCTATTTCGTACACAGCGCACTGTAACGCGGATTCGGCTGCACATTATTACGTTTGGCGCGAGAAAATAAATTTTATAATTTAATGTTCATGCATGAATTATTTTACTGTCAATAATCAAGATTATTGCCCTTGTGATTATCGGCATTTTATTACTCAAATTTTATCATAATCTTTATTATGATTATTAACGTCGTTACTATCACATATCGTCGATCCGCCGCGTATACACGTGATCCTGCTTCGCAACGGAACGTAATATAAAAACATTTTACGATCATTGCGCGTAAATATAATATTTCACCATATAAGCGTAGATGATAACAACGAAATCCGTGAATACTGAAATACGCCTCGTGAAATTTGTCTTTATTATTTGGAAAATTTCCGCGTTTTCTGATCAATAAATACCAATAATTCATCAGATTCGTTAAAGAAAAATCACCTTTGATATAACTCCAATACGAGCACGCTCAATGCCAAGCAGAGGCGACGAAGCAGTTAAAAATGAAAAAGTTATTAATTAAAATTGTTAATATTGCAGCGGCTCAGCGAGAGGAGATAGCGATAATAATTTAATTGTCAGAAGCGCATAATATATACGTTTCGCCAATCCGACATTATTTACAGCGGCGAAAATAATATATACGCGCGCGAAATCCGAATGCAAAGCAGCAGCGAGGGAGGCGACCGGAGAGGAAGAGAGAGAGAGAGAGAGGCGCATATCCGATAAATTCCCTCGTCGGAAGCTGCTGCCGGAAATTGGCTCTGCGGTCGAACTCTTTTAACGCCGGCGGAGAGGCGAAAAAAATAACTGCGAATCGCGCGCACTTGCGAAAGAGAGGGTTGAAAAATACGCGGCAACCCGTGTTCCGACCTCGGAAATTCCGTGTGTTCCTCTGTTGCCTTTTTTTTGAGTGGACAGAGGGGGAAACGACACGTTACGCGTATCGATGAGCCGCGATTATCTCTCGACGATTCCCTGTGAACGCGGGATTTTTTACTCTTTTTCGTGTCGTACGCGCGATTTGCTCGGACGCCTGTATTTTTGTACACGCTCGATGGATTGTTTATTCAACTTATTGACATTTTTGTCGTATATAGATAAATTTTGCATATGCATACTTATTTTTAGACGAATAAATTATCCGAAAAATCCCGTCGTAGCGCAAGCTGCTTCATGAATATTTATAAATTATCTTGCAGTCAGTTACAGCGATGCAACCATTGCAGAAATAAAAATAAAATAGATTTCACTCTGCAGACTCGTCATTTTGCGCTAAAATTTCACACTTCCACGAGCCATCGAGCAGACGTGGGGCGGTCTCTGGCAACGTTCTCTCGCTTGACCAAGCACTACTCGCACCCCCGCGCGCTTTTTTTCACCTTTTTCCAGTAAAAACGAGCGAGAGCATAGCATTTTTGAGCGGCCACTCGGGTGAACGCTCACGCGTTACAAAGTGGGAGGGGTGAAAAAGGAGAGCCTACTCGACGGCCGCCCCAATCGGCGTTATTGATCAACAACAATATCGAAGTACCGCCGCTCTACTGTCACGTGCGTCTCTCCTATAGTCTATGTGGCATCGCGTTATGCCAAGGGGGAGACTGAGTGAGTGAGAGAGAAAGATGGCGTAAAAAATGGACGATCTGGAGCTATAGGGGTTGCAGGAATACTCGTCTTACTCCTTCGTTCCTTTTCCGCAGCCTCTTTATGGATTCTTTTGTTCGATTTTTTTCCTTCATTGTATGTTCGTCTTTTACACCTTTGGTTTTTTGTGTTGGGTAATTTTTTTGTGGAATTGGGCGGATTCGCGGTTTGATTGTGTGGTAAGTGTTATGATAATGTGAAGATTTACTCTGCCATCGTTGGAAGCATGTGTTTTTTTTGTAGACAGAAATTGTTGAGATACTGAACCTTATTGTCACATGCGGGTTAAATATTCCAAGTACAATTAAATTTTTACTCGCAATTATTGTGCCGAAAAACGTGTTGAAATAGTATGTTTTTGTAATGCGTTGTAACGTGTAGTAACGAGAAAGGTATGATTATACTTGCATACGAACGCTTTCGCTTCGTTAATTATCAATAGAATTATTGGGAAATCGAATTAATTCACTCTTATTTCTACTCATTAAATTAACGCAAAATACTTTTATTCGTTTCACCCTTTGTATTTGTAACCGGCGCTCTTTTGTTTATTTCGTCGAATGCCAAGTTTTGAGAGTACTTAAAAGTCGCTCCTGCTATTGGGCTTTCCAATCTAGCTTTTCATCAATATTTAATAGCTGTCATGAAACCGTAAAACAAGGGAAAATCGTTTTATATCTTGAATAATCTGATGATACTGTGCGATCATTGGTCATTTTATTGGCGAGACGTACATACACAGCAAAGAAAAATTTTATTTACAAATGGGATGCAGTAGTATGAAAATTTGTTCATCCATCTATAAAGTGCCTGACATATGTCGAAAAAACATCATTCTCCCAACAGTCACAGTCGTCCTGCTGTTGGCGTACGCTTCTATGCTAATTGAACAACACTAGGGTGTGCGAGTATGAAAAATTCATTTGTCAACTCTGCTTTTCGATTCTGTTACAGCATTTGTTTACTAAACAATATCAGTACACATGATTTCTGACATTTTTCCATCTCGCGCCAATTCAAAATATCATTTCCGCGAAAAATAATCAACAATAACAAACAGCAGAGAAAGAAAAAATCGAGCAAAATCATTACAGAGGAAATCAGTCGCAAATGTAAATTGAGTTTGTAAGGGGCGCGCGACGCGAGTTACAAAGTAATCATCGAAGCGGCCATATTGCGTTAGTACACAGCGAGCGCTGCCACGGCTCTCACACACACTCTCCATTGCCCAGCGCGCGACTGTCGTACACAAAGCGCGAGCCCACGTACTAAATTACGTTATATCTACGGAAACGATTGACTTCATTCATGCGCCAGCGCGGCTAACGCGATTTTTTAATTATTCGCGTCCGTGTCCCGTTCATTAGCTCATTATGCCAGCGAGCTGCGCTGATGCAGCCCTGCCCGTTTCGTCATTACTCCGCGCGAATCGCTCGCTTTTTACCTCCGGAGAATCGTCAATGCGATTTTGCTCGTTGTCGCCGTCACACGATAATGAGGAAACAATATTTTTTCATCGCTTCATACATTTTACCGTCGTATCGACAGCTGTATTTTAGCGTGAAATTTTATTTTATTCAGAAGAGCATGAAAAAAAGTCCCGAAAAATAAATTCCATATACACTGGCTGAGTTTTTCGAACATTATTTTCGACTACTCGCATACACACACGCACACATTTGTCACGTTGGGTTTTATGGAAACATTTTTGTATCTGTATATGCCGTGGCTCTGAATTTTCGCTTTGTTATATTATTGATTTTATGCGCTGTCCATTATTCATAATGACGGACTCATGGGAACGAACACGCCGCCCAATTGAATATAAATCAGCCAAAACAGAATAAATATACACGCGTTGACGTTTAAAAAAGCCGTTAAAAACAAAGCTGAATATTTCATTTTCCATATAGCGTTGACGATCGTATATATAGCTGTGAATTCGGCGGTATTGCTTCCCATCGTTTGTGTACCGTGTAAACCGCGCATTTGTCGTTTACACACCGCATATAGTTAGGATTATAATATACTTTGTTTCTTTCGTTACAGTATAATTACAGTATAATATGAGAATATCGATTGTATTATGTTAATACATTAATTATATGCTGATGACTTTAGTCCCCCGTATTGATCGTTATGCGTAATTTCGGTATTTCCCGGAATTAGCGCGCGGCACACTTTGAGCGCTTTGGGATAATGAAGAGACGTTTAGCGAAAAACAAAAGCTGCATGAACTTTTAAGCGAAAGAACAAATCTAAATAGCAAATGATCGAGCATCATCCCCTCGCTATTCCATTATTCGTATTTTCCACATTTCTCGCGCTGTCTTTTTCCCGATGTCTCGAGGGACTGGTGGGCGCAAAAACTGAAATTTTATACACGCTCCTACCCCGGCCAAGTTTTTAAGGCTTCCATTAGTGCTGATAGCGCCACGGGGTTTCTAAGACTCGCGCTCGTTTGCCCGATCCGCAAATGGGAGCGTTTCTTTTCTCCCTTGGTCCCTTGCTCTCTCGCTCTCGGAGTATAAGGCAATAAATGCGCTGTAGGCTTAAAAGGGAGCATCGCATTGTTTCGAGAGGCGTCTACTCTCGGACGTGATTATTTCAAGTCTTACGAGAGGTGTATTCTAAAAACAGCGATATTTATAGAGTTCGTGATTAAAATTCGCTTCCGAGAACTCGTCATCTAAAGTCTCTAAGATATTCGAAAACTAGAGTCTAAAAATTCTTTTTTCCTAAAAAAAATGGCGGTCTAGCGTACCACAGAACCGCTGCGCGGCTGCTGCTGCTGCTGGCAATCTGCCGAGTGTACGTTCTATAGCTCTCTTTTAGTCACATCTCTTTCCTTTTCTTTGCTTCTCGTATAGTCGCGCGCGCGATCGCTATACCTACGCGGCTTTCCACTTATCGGACTGAGGGAAGTAACGCGGAGAAGTGAGAATTTAGATGCGATGCATGGAATATTTCCTTCGTGGGTGGCGGTTCCGGGAATATTAGGTGCTGGAAACACACATTTATGATCACTTTCACAATAGTGCGACGACGACGAATTCAAATTCTTCTATGTACATTTTGACTTTTATTGAAATATTCATCACGACAAAGGCCTATCGGACGCATCAACCATTTCCCCGCAATTTTTGCGTCGAACACATGCAAAACAGCTGTGTGTCGATCAACCCCCGCGCTTTTACAGCCATTTTTCCCTTGGCAAAAGGGTCCATCGTTTCCAATGTCCCCCCTCATCCCCCTGACTGTTTTTCCTCCAGCCAGCCGCAGAACAGCTCCATAATACGTAGAGCCGCAGCAGCGAAACGCCGAGCGATATATAATTTACGGCAGCAGCGGCATCGCGCTCGACAACAGTGTGACGCGACACGGTAAATTAGACGCGAGTGCGGTCCTCCTCCTCCCTCTCTCTCACTCCCTTGCTCCCCCCTTGCATAACCGGAAATTTCGCGAGAGCTCGATCCCGACGCGCGCATCGCTTTTCCGGATATACGCGATGCCTGTGTATATGTGTACATATATATACGCAAGCTCTCGCGAGTCGATCGGAAAGTTCTAATTTTACGTGGATTTTAGCGCATTCCAAGCAGCGGCAGGACTCAAGGCTACAGCGTCGAGCCGAGAGAGTTAAAACAAACAGATTTTTGCGCGTGCCTATGAGTCGAGCAGGCCAAAAAAGCTCGCGCTCTCTCTGCCTTGCATAACTGCCTGCTGCTCTCGTGAACCCTTGTGCTTGCGTCTTTGAGCGGGGATTATGAACTACACCCGGCAGCTATACGCGGGAATGAGAAATATAAATTTTGTGATTGTTTGTTTTCAATTTTTTTCTGTGTGATCCGCAAAAGTTACTGCTGATTTCTATCAGATTTTTCTAAACTCTATCGAATACATACACATCGTAACTAATGCAGTCGTAGCTCCATAGGATTATGAATATTTTACGATGCGATTGTGCATTATTGATTTTCCACCTTGTGTATTATCATGCTATATATAATATGTACACTATATGCGAATACACGCGCGCATGCGGCTTTCGCGAAATAATTAATATCCGAAGAATTTAATAAGGTCATGTATATTATAATATTTGCTCTAGCCTCCGAAACTATGATTTATTATAAATTGCATCTTAATAAAGGTAAAGTGCAGTTCTTTGCTATAAGTCAATCATTTCGAACAACAACAACAGCGCGATATAACATGAACAACAATATTCTCGGGCATAAAATGAAACTCAAACAATGCAGCTGAGTAGCGCCGAAATTCAGCTCTGCTGAACACAAATATATCCGCGTGCACGCAGCACAATGTAGCGCAGAGACCGGGAATAAAAAGTCTTCCAATTTAATACGCGTCGATTAAATGCATTACACGTGTATTTGCAGCGGGCAAACGGCCGGCGGCCTGCATTATAAACCAGGCGCGTAACTATATACAGTATAGCAGCAGCAGCAGCAGCGCCGCAGCCGCGAGGTAAACAAATATGGCCAAATAAGCTCGGCGCTCGGCTCGCATAAATATTTTTGCGCGCTGGCCTTTTGCACTCTTCTTTCTGCAGTGCGCTCGCTCGCTCGCTCGCGTTGCGTAAGCTTCTAGAATAGCCTGCTTCAAAATGGGAGATTTTTCGGATCGAGAGCGGACGACTGCTGCAAGTCGAATTAAAAGCAGACCTGCGGCCAACTGCAGCAGTGGTTGTACGAAGCAGCAGCAGCAGCGGTAACTGTGATGTCAGGGACTCGAGAGGGGAGAGGTGCAGGGGAGATCGTTCAAGGTTGAATTATTTCAACTGGCCATCGCTGGCCGCATCGATTGTTCGTGTTTCGATGCTCGGCCTCTGCCTAACCGCGCTCACGATTTGCGCGCGCGCCTTTTTCGATGTACCTTGAAAACTGGTTGTCATTAAAATCTTTTGTGCTAGACTCGATTATATAGTACTGCGGTTCGAAATAAAAATAAGAAGATTCATTATATAGTTGCGGATTTAAAAAAAAAAAAAAAATCGTAGGATATTTTTACAGTGTAGAAATTCTTGTTCGAGCGTTGCCAAATAAACGTCGCCATTGTGCGCAGTCCGAATTGAATTATGTGTTTGCTCGGAGCTCTAAAGATTTCAACTTAAATGCAAAAAATATAATATATCAATGCGAGTCACGCTGCGGGTCTAAAAATTAATTTGGCACCGGGAGATAATTTGCTCTGCATTAAAAGAATCGACTCGAGCGGTACTTGCATTTGGCAGAGAATCGCAACGATGACCCGAATTAATATTATTTCTATTTCGAGGATTTCGTAAAAATGTACTTATTTCTCCTACTCTTGCCAGACTTGCACTTTATACTTTCTTCTGAGATGCGAGCCGAGTCAAAACACGCCGAATAAACTCTGCGGGTACACAGAGAGCACCGCCTACTATCCCGCGCGCGAGTATCGCTTGCCAAAAAGAATAGGACAATAACGGGCGATGGAAAATCTAATTTTTCACAGATATACTCTGTTTCCCTTAATTAAAACATTAAATTGATTGCGGCAAGTGGATGGCTGCGCAGCACCTCAACGGCGGCGTCTTCCCGGGCGATCTCGTTCTCGCGGGCTAAAATAAATGAAAATGAAATCAATTATAAAACTGTTTGAGGAGCCTCCGAGGCACTCGCCCTCGGTTCTCCCGATAGGTATAGAGACGCGCGAGCGAACGAACGGACGAGAGACGAACTGTGCTCGATCTTGAATTTTCTTAATTAAAAATCCACGGGCTTCGCTTTCAATTAAAAAGCGACTAACCGTTCGCCCCCGCCGCTTTTCTTTCGATGGGGGCCGACTCTCGGCCCCGACGACCTACGATTTCATTATTATCTCTCGCTGCGAGAGCGCGGCACGAGAGAGCCACCATTTTTCTTTCAGCCAGACCCACCCTCGTGCGATATATGCTTTACGCACCCCCCGAAGAGAAAAAGTTTGCAACTTTTTTACATTTCCTGCTTCGCTTGATTGTATTAGGTATATTACTCTTCGTTATAAGACGCGCATATAATCTTTTGTCCTCATCTCATCAGGTACACGGCGCGACGGCTTTTTTTTCAAACAAGTAAAAATTACGGAAGTTGCTAAGTGGATTACTTCCATTGTGACACCTTGGCAAGTTTTAGTATCGTAACTTTACTTTGCGTCGCTCTCGCGGCAAACTTTAAACCGGCATATAATTCTTCGCGGGTGATGTTGCGATATTAAAGATTTTCCAGCCCCATTTTTCCCGCAACAAGCGTATCATAATAATAATAATAATGAAAATAATAATAAACTCGACGATCGCCGGTCTTCTAATCCGATTTGGTTGACAAGAAAAGTTGGCCGAGCGATTTCACACGTAAAGTACTAGGACCTCTCCCAGCGAGATCCTACGTATTCGCCCAGCCGGACTTTTAGAGATAAAAACGTTGAAACTCTCGCGTCACAGAAGCAGCAGCAGCATCAGCCTCTCGCACCGCTACCTCATCAGCGAGAGATTCTTTTCTGGCGGCCGATTTATTATGCCTCCTAAATCTCGGCCTCCTCTTCTTTTGTCCCTCTTCCGCGCACACTTTTACGAAACTTTCTTCCGGCCGCCGCGGAAATTTCATTATAACCGCGCGCGACGTCCGCGCGATAAGAGCGAGAGCAACTCTTGGCGCGAGCGCGAGTAATATATTGCGGGCTTCAGAAATCTTCTTCGTTCTTTGCTCCGGTGCTGCTGCTTCTTCTTCTTCTTCTTCTTCTTCCGCGAGCGAGAGGCTTTTTCCAGTGCTAATTGGCGCGCGAGGACGACGAAAGCGAGGATTAGCCGAGCTTTCGGACTCGAGCTGTTGTATCAGTAGCTCTTCTCAGCGCAGTTTCGCTTTTTCCCTATCTGTTTTTCCCAGTTCGCAGAATAGCAGCGGATAATGAATGATACTTTTTAGATGCCGAAGGTTATATATATGCATGTTTTCAAAAGCATATTGTTCGCCGAGGGTATTATAGATCCTTGAAATAAGCTATGAAATTAAATTCGTCCTTAAAAGTACATAACGAAACAACAGTCAATTTTTCCTCTAATTTACCAAGAAATCTCTTTGCTCGCCTCGTGCGCGGCACACAGTATGTGCAACTGTCATAATAAACGGAAGTCGCGAAATAGCACACAGTAGCGGAGTCACTCCTATCCGTCACGTCCACAATGGCCAGAGGCGCGCGTTATACAAAACTATACACAGAGTCGAAGCGCATCGAAAGTCGCGCAAGGCCGACCTTTGAGAATCCATTATAGGAAGAGTGCACAAAGCGAAGAAAAAAAATCTTCGTCCCACGGCCAATATAACGTGTATGCTGCAATAACTGTACGCCCCGTGTACTTTTGCAGTTCCGATTGCAAGAGCGAATTCAAAGTGGCTTCCAGCAACAATACGTATGGTTATTGCATCGATGCTCGCAAGGTCAGCGGGACGTAGTACTGTATGTAGTTTCGCGTACAAAGAGTCTCAGCGATTTTTTTTTCGACTGTTTAAGGGACTTGTTTGCGCATGCCGCGGGCTGTTATTTTCGTGCCATATTGCTGTTTGCGGCCGGCGGCTCAATTGAAGGAGTATAGGTATATATACGCAGTCGCGGCGGCGGAGAGAGAAAAAGAAGGCGCACTTAGTCATTTATGTACACGCAATACGCGCGCCAGCTCAACCCGGTGATTAGCTTGTTAAAAAAGAAACGCGAGGAGAAGCGGGATGCGCTAGCTCGACTCGAGATTTTTACGACGACTCGCTGTTATTTTCTTCCTTCGCTATATGTAGGTTGTTTGTTGATGATGGGCTTTGAATTTTACTTCAAAATTTAAATTCACTCGTACATCTGCTTTTAGAACACTGCTTGTGTTTATTTTGTCTTTAATTTACTTTTTATTTTTCATAAAAATATTGTTTATGCGTTCAATCAAAATCACAAATAATTTACGAATATATAACATCGACAGTTTACATAATTAGCAAATATACACAAGAAAGCATTGAAATACTTTTCTGATTTTGCTAACTGCGTATAACGAATTATCGTATAATTGAACATGTCGATCAAATGTCGCGGCGGGAACAAATCTATACAAAAATTATAAAGTCTACTTTCGTATACCGGGATTTATTTTCGCTGAATTCGAATTTCATTTCGAGTGAAATTCGCTGGAAATTCAGGGAAAATCGAATGTTTGTTTGTATGTTTGCGCAAAGGCAATAACCGTATTTTAATGATAAAACACAAACCAGCGCGGGCGCCTCTGTAAAATCCAAATAAAAATAGTCCGTTTCGCAAAGCAGAAACAAAGCGAAAATTGCAGTAAAAATCACAAAAACTTAAAAAAAAAATGTAAAAAAAAAGAAACAAGAAGAAAACTCATGCACTCCAGTTTTTGAACGAAACACGCGACTGCCAGAGAATAGCGGCAGTAGCCCAGCGAGAGCGAGCGTGTGCGTTCATTTGCCGTCGTCGTCGTCGTAGTCGTAGGTCATGGCACCTAAATTCGCGTGGGTGCAGCATGCGTGCGTGCACTCACACTCACAACACAACACAGCAGCAGCAGCAGTAGTACTGGCAGAGGGGGAGGCCATGCAGCGTGCTTTAGTGCGAGAGAGAGAGCAGTAGCCCCGACACCGCAAACGAAGTATCGATTGGCCGGCGGCTGCAGCCCGGCGCAAGAAAATAGCGCGCGCGTTCGCTATATACTCGCGCAAACTTCATTTGAGCGTCGGAAAGTTTTCAGCGCGGAAAGAGTTACCTGCCCTCCCCCTTTGCCTGCTGATGCCTCGGATCTAATCGAATGAAAACAATAAAATTGCAGCGGAGATTGGGATTTTTTTTGGGCCGTGTAGAGGGGGTGAACTGCAAGCTTACAGAGAATGCACTTTCGAGAGCGCAGGAAATTTCGAGAGGGTGCAGTGCAGCGACTGATTGGAAGGTGTAGGGGTCGTTCGATGACCCTGCTTCGCCCTTATTCGTAGGGGCAGCTTTTAGAATGTGTTTTTCGGCCTGTGCTTTTGATGAGAGAAAGAGGGAGAAATCTCGTTAGGGCTTTTTCGCAGCGAGATATATTGTTCGTTCGATAGAGCAAGCGCTCGAGAAATGATGACAGTGTTTCTGCGAGCTGCCATAAAATAAAGTGACAAAAATGCAATCCACTCTCAAAGTACAAGCCTTACCGCGAAAAACTCTACTCCCGACGACGACTGCTTTCCACTATACGCCTACGCTCGTATACGCGCGCGCTCGCGCGCCCATAGTATATATATACAGACTCGCGATATAGATCTGCACCTACGTAAAACTAACGGCGCGTCTTGTCTGCTTTGCAGCCGTATATACTCTCCGGGCTGCGCCTCTGCCGAGAGAAAATGCGGAGGGATTACTTTCTCATTTAGATTTTATCGTCCGGCACTTCTCTTTCTCTCTATCTCTTTTAAATTTCTCGATCGCGCACCGAGAGAGAGTAGTCCTCTCTCCTCCGAGCAAGAGAGCTTGCACAAAGCGCATAAGCTCGTCCCTGTCGGCGCGTGGCCATTTTCAAGGAGGCTCGAGTAAAAGGGAGGTCCTTTGTTTTTACTAATTACCCTCGGCCGCTCTCTGGGAGCTCAGACCCTTTGCAGTAGCAGCGCGAGAAAAGGCGCTCGCCCGCCTGATCATTAGGCGACTAGCCAAGAGGCTGTCCTCTCACTCTCTCGGCATAACCTTTTTCGAGACCTGATGCGGACTCTGTTATAGTCGTCGCTAATCGATTGCCAAAAAGATTTTTAATTGATGAACGCTGCCGTAGGTATATTTTATGACTGTACGCGTTTGCAAAAAAAACATAACAAAGGCACATCCCGCCGGCCGTTGTCCTCGAAAGCGCGAACAATAAAAAGATCAGACCATCTGTTTATAGACAAACAGCATCACAGCGACGCGCGGTGTCCAAGGGACAGCGGTGAAATTTCGCGAAGGCCTAGCCAAATCCTTTTTGTTCTCTCTGACTCGCTACACATATAGGTATATACCTGGCCGACGAGTGCGTGTCGCAATTTGCATGAACAGAGGCAGAAGCGTCGCGCGGCAGCTGGCTAGGCAAAAAATCAGGGACGATTGGTCAACCGTGCGCTCAGTTCTGCATTCTCTCATCGCATTGTTGTTATATCATAGAGCGCGTATGGCCTGTGGCGAGCCTAGTTAAGCCCTTTCGACTGCGCCAGAGTTTTAATTGAAGCGTCGATCGATTGTTTACCAACTTTTTGGCGATTCGGCGCGCAACGACGGTGAACACGGCTGAAATAAAAATACTTCTTTGAAATTTTGTTCCCCCTAAAAGGAGAAAAAAGTCCTACTACAGCAAGCCTTTCAGTAAACCGGAAAGAGGAGGCGCGCAACTAGTTTAGTGGAGCATAAAGTTTGAGCTGCGGCCGCCGAAAATAGCTATGCAGATTCTTTTGGTTCGCTATTTCGTTTAATGAGAGCTTTTCGCACAAAAGCGTCGAGGCAGAAGAAACGCCAGCGTCCCTTCTCTTGTCTATTAGGAACACTAGACTCTTCTTCCCATTCTTCCCTTTCATTCTCTTCTCTCGCGCGACGGTTGTCGCTGCCGCTGCTGCTGTCTCTTTTCTAGGCTCGACACTACTATTGTGTTGCGCGCGCCGCCTGTCTGCCTTCGCAGAGACAGAAGTAAAAACGCGACGCTGCTATATATACGACGACGACGACGAGGGTGACAAAAAGCCGTCCTTGGGACTGAAATTAATTATCGAAGAAGAAGAAGAAGATTATTTTTGTTTTTCAATATGCCAGGAAAAATCATTAAACAGAGTCTTGATTCATGCAAACTAGTGTGTGTGTACTATATTACGCAGCTCGGACGTGACCGCAGCAGTAGTGAGCCGGCGCTACGCGCGTAATTGTATCGATTGTCTTAAGGGCGTCACTGGCTCCGACCGTTACTCGGCTGCATATATCCCGATTCGCGAGCGAGCGAGCGAGACAGACGCACCGCGTGAATGGCTGCTGCTGTAGCATCGCTCGACGCACGTGTGTATTAGTCCTGAATAACCGCGTGTACTAGTCTCTCGCTTGCCTGCTGCTCCACTCAGTATATAGTGTATTGCACAACACGCACGGCCCTTTTGTTATTGTTTCGCGCGATCGAGAAAATAAAAATTTCAGCCAAGGTTTGACCTGGATTTTTTGCTCGTCCGTCCATATTGTAACCGACAGGGGACACCGTACAATGGCTATATATGTTCGCATACATTTCGCGCGCGAGGGGAAGAAGAATGACAAAAATTGGATTTCGCAGCTCTCATCCGTCGTTTTCTTTGCCGCACCTTTTCCCCCGACGGAGTAGCTTCTTTTTGGAGAATGGGGCCGAGACCGCGTGTACAGTAACAAGGGGAGATTATATTCGAACCCCGCGGTGCGCGGCTCGTCTGCAGCAGCCGCTATCTCGCCGCTGCTTTTGCATCGCGACACTATATAGCTGCACCGCACACGCGCCCTGGATAATTCGGGCATTGTTCCGAGGTGGCGGTGCAACGATATCTTTTGGAAATTTGCCCTGATAGCGGGCGGTGTTGTTCGATCCTCGATTTTTCTTACCGCCATTTTGTGAATAGGTTCGTAAAATAGAATTCTTTATTTTAACTCGTCACTCAAAATCATAAGAAAGTCAATGTATTTTGAAACGAATGGTTTCTATGATCCTAGAAAATTTTTGTATGGGGATCACTCTTTTAGTTTAATAAGGTTACCCCGTTTCATTATGTACTGACTTCCATACAATGAAATTCAATTTTAATCAGCCACGCAAGTATTGCAATGATGCCATAATCTTCGACGAAAAAAAAATCTTTTTCCATTTTCCTGCAACGCACCAAAAAAAAAAGAAAAAATTAAAAAAACTATTTTATAGGCACTTGTTTGCGAAAAGGAACGAGCGCACCTAATTATCAGCACCTTTTATTCCCTCCCTCCTATACTCGAGAGCCCCAAGCGCGAGCAATCATTGATCGTATAAAGCACTCGCGCTCGCGCGCGGCTTAGGGGCAGCAGCAACAGCTCTCCGTCTCTCTCTGACTTTCAGGCCGCTCGTGCAGAGGGAACCCGCTCGGTAATGCGCGCATGAAAATCTCGCCTCGGGTGCATAACGGCACATCGCGCCTGCGTATATGTATATATCTATATATAGTACACGCGTGTGACGGCCGACGATGACTATAGGCGACTGCGGCCGGCGCATATTACGCGTTATACTTATGGGCCTGGCTTCGTTATATACCTCTATGTGTGTAAGTATGGATGATAATGGCTATGTTTTTGCTCGTTAACGGCGCCGAGAGCCGAGATTTACTGGGGGCTGTCTCCGCGATTTTTGGAGTGCGCGATGTAGGTGTGGAAATTGAGGGCCGGGCACTGAATATGTTTTATGCGCTCTTTTCGAGCGCGCAACGAGTGTTTACTCTAAATTGCCGGTCTTTCTCTTACGTATACTGATCGTCATTGCTTTTAAGTAGAAAAGCGAGCGTGTTATTTTGCAAATGAACGCGAATTATGCACATCGTGTAATAATACTTCGGAGCCGACTATATACAAAAAGAAAACGAACATAGCCGAAAAGCGCAGCATCCCTATCTAATATATAATAATAAGAGTCTTCGTCCCTCTACTCTGTTTCCGAGAGCAGGCTGGAAAGGCTCGCGCGAAGGAATGCCGCTGGAGAATCCGACAGCGGCTCGGGCACGCGAGCGTCTCGCGAACGATAGCTACTCCGTTGCATCAGGGGTGGGCGCAGCAGCCGAAGGGCGGCGGCGGTGGCTGCTGCTGCAGCTGGCTGTGGTCAGCGCGGCTACGATTCCAAATGTACGACGCCGCCTGTATAACGTGCCTACGCGCCAACTCTATCTCTCGTGTGTGTGTGCGGCAGCATCTCTCACTGTGTACTAGTGTGCGAGGGCCACCCCCCGGATTCGCAGCCACCGCGTGCAGTCTACGTGTCGCGCATCGACGATGCAGCCCGGAGCTGCTTTTGGATATCACTTTGGGGCGAGGGCGGATTCTTATAATGCGCGCGAGCTTGGCTTGAGTAGGGCGAGGGTCGCTGCACTCGGAACTCCGTTGCCGACGATGCAGCCGAGGACTACTGGGGTTGTTTGCAGTTTTTCATTGCCGAGGGTGGCTCGTGAAAAACGGGATGCTTTGGCTGTCTTTTATTTTTTCGGGGCTTTTATCATTTTGGTATTTTGAATAAACAATCGAGGCAGCGATTGAGCGATAACTAGAACTATTAGCGAAGCTATAGCTCGCGCGTCGAGTCGTGGAGGATTAAATCGCGTGGGCGGTGTGTCTATAAGTGACCGTTGGAATAAGACGTATACTACTATATTATACTAGAGCCCTGAACCCTCCGCTATTCAAGAATATCGCTTACCGGATATAATCAGCCATTCTCGCTGAACTAATTGGAAATACAACTAATACGAGCGCGATTGTTTTTAAAAACACAGAGAAATTCCAGCTCGATCTTCATGACTGCATGTATACGGGTTATTGGAATATATTAACTGTGTACGAGTCTGAAAAATGAAGAAAAAACTGCTGGTATTTCAATGATTATTGTAGCGCCTGATTTCAGAATTTCCAATATTGCAGCAGGTATGCGCAACCATACCAGCCATTCTACATTTCGTCGAGAGAGTTATGTTGATGCATGCGAATGTGCTCTAATATTTCTTTCAATTATAAACTTCATGGAAATTTCAAATACATATTCTGCATCGTGAATTCCCCGGAAAACACAAAATCTTGCAATGATCAGGTTTCGCCGCATCATCAGTGAAATTAAATGAATCACTCATGTCCAGCTTGTAAATAAAATAATTTCGCAACTAAAATCGCTTTACACACTTTACTGAAATATTATTATTCATCGGTGCCGCGCATCCACGAGCCTTATTCAACGCTCGGTGCGAGCACAGCACAGCGATTGTCAAGTTCAGTGCTCGACGGCTGCGCTGTATTTTATATTAAAAAAGAAATAAAAAAAGTGCTCGCGAGCGCCCGGCCGCGTAATCCAATTTAGCGTTCCAAAATTGCACTCGCTCGTGCACGCACGCACACACACACACACACGCGTCGAAAATTACGATCGCCCCGCGCGTTTAATTTCGGTATTGATTCGCTCGCGAACGGGCAACCAGCTCTCTTTTCCCCCACCGCCTGCTCTCCAGCCTCATTTACAATCATCGGAGTCATCGACGCACACACCCTCCCGCGCAAGCTCGCACACGCGTGCGATTTTTCTCTCGCCGCGCTTCGGCGCATTAAATATCACAGTTGGTTCGCCAATAGCGAGGCTCATACTCCCGCTCCGACGGCTGAAAAGTCATCGACGGTAGCGGCGTGTCGGTCTCCAAAAATGACGCTTCTTTTTTCCCTTTTTTTTCGGGAAAAAAACACCGCCGGTATACGGTGGGAAATTAAAGGGGGAAAAACGCGCCGCCGGGACGGCAAACAGTACAATCGGGTTGGCAGTAAGCATACCCCCGCCTTTTTGCATGATCGCGCGAGCGCGAATAATAAATATGCAGAGCGAGCGAGCGACGCAGCCGCCGGCCAAGCCAATCGCGAGCTCGATGCTGTACAGTCCGCTCTGGAATCGCGGCCGAAATCGTCCGGATCTTTGGGATGACCGGCCTGCAGCCACACATACACACACACACATACACGCACGTATAGTCATCGGGAAAGTGCATCGGAAGGACGACGAAGCCCGACGTATATAATCCCGGCTTGGTCGTCGTCGGTACAGTCCCGGCATTCCCTCGGCAGCTCCTGCTCTATCGCGATCGGTGGTGGCGGCTCTTCTCCTCTCGCTTCCACCCGCCGATAATATATGGGTGCGTTGCACATTCGGCCTATGCGTTGGGGGAGCTTTCTCTCTCTCTCTCTCTTGGACTCGTGCATGTGCAGCACGCATCGTTTTGCGAGAGAGGGAGTATACACCCACACCCTGACACACATCCAGCACGTATAGGTGCACATAGCCGCGCCGACACACATGCGGCTGCTTTCGGGAGGGGGGCGCTGAAACGCGGACGGACGTATGTGCAGCAGCGCACGGACAGGCCGGCTCGTACGGTCCGAGGGAGCAAGAGCGAGAGCGAGAGATATACATACATACAGACACAGATATAGAGAGGGAGAGGGTTGCTGCTACTGCTGCTGGTGGTGTGTTGTGTGCGCGTTCGGCCGCTTGTACACGGAATGGATGGAGCGAGAGTGAGAGAATGAGAGAGAGAGAGAGAGAGAGAGAGAGAGAGGGAGAGGCGAGGCAGCAGCAGCGAGAGGTGGCGGCGAGCGAGTGAGGTGAAGTGAGGTGGGGGTGCCCGGCACGGGGCCACGGCGCAGTTGCTACTCAGACACGGGGATGCTCGCAATGCCTCTATCAAAGGTTACGAAAATCCGCGATTATAAGCCGTCTTTCAAGTTGAAAAATAAGTTTGACCGGTCGAGAAGATGCGCGACCGCGAGATCTTTGCGCGGCCAAAGTCCCGGCGTCGTCGAGTGCGCGGTTTCGCGAAAAAACCTACTTTTCCACTCGGGGGATGATGATTATCGTCTCTCGGGCTGGACCTCGGACGCCGCCGCGGATATAGTTCGGTCGCCGAAAGCTCGGGAGTTTGCCAGTTGGTTTGCAAGTATCGAAGGACTCGTAGGCTCGTGTACATACATATATTGATAACAGCCGGATGGCAAGTGCATACAGAGTTCAAGGGAGCGGCAGCGGCAGCAGTGCTCTCACACACTCACGACAGAGACGAAGAAGAGCAAGTCGAGTCAAGTGCGCAGCTAAGGAGCACGAGGTGGAATCTGGCGGGAAGAGTCTGGCACACGTGGCTGGAGAAAAGTTGCGGGAAAGCTCTCTCGCGCGCACACACGGGGAGGGAAAGAAGAAGAGAGGAGGCAGCTGGAGGAGGAGGAGGAGGAGAGCCGGCGGCGCGCGTCTTACAGAGCGCCGCGACAAGGAGAGCGAGCGAGATAGCCAGTGCTCCTAGAAGGGGAAGGAGTAGCCGCGGAGCGAGGAGGAGAGGGGCGCGCCTACTAGATATACATATATTTACTGCAACGGCCTCGACCCTCTGCGCAAAGACGCTCTCATTCGTTCCTTCTGCGATCACGTGGCGTCGCCGCTGTGCTCCTTCCTTCGTCTTTTGTCTTTTTCCTCGCTCGACGCGGGAGATTTGAAAAGGCTGCTGCTGCTGCTGCTGCCAAGCCTAGCCTTGCCTTGCCTCGGATGACTTGACCACCGCCCCTGTGGGGGCGCGCGTCGAATCATGATGGCTGACTCGGATGCGATGACTTCCCGCGGCGCCGCCAACGCCACGCAGCCTCCATTTTGTTGTGTGTCCTGGATAGCAGCCATTTGGATTTTTTACCAAATTTTCTCTGGTTTTTACATTTTTTTTCAATGGGGCTGTTTGAAAAATTTGACCGAATTCTTCGAGGGCTGATGAGCTTTTTCAGGGGGTTAGAGGCAGTTTATGCAATTTCTCACGATGATTAATTGGCTATATTTTTAGGCTTTCGGTACATTGAGGTACGTTACTACTATTTTTTAAATTAGCATACCTAACTTTTTTCCTAACTGATTTAGTTTTTCAAATATTCCGGTGCCTCTTTAGTTTACTACATGTGATGATTTTATCGAGTTACGTACCTGTACTCATCGAGAATTTAATTTCTCATGCTCGGTGTTGGCATTTAATTTATTATGCATTTGCACTTTTGAAAATTATTTTTGAATAAGACACCTTTAACAATATCGTCCATCTCCTTAGTTTCAAACTGCCTCTAACACAGATTTATGAATTTTAAGGGATGCACAACTAGATGCTAGATCGATAATCCTTCGATACTGATAAGTTTTCCTGAGCTTTCTGCGTACACCGTTAATTAAAATTAAAAATAACTAAAATATAACCTGCTATAATACTGTTTTTAAACAAATTTTGCTGTTCTTAAGATGCTTTGTTCTCTCTAATATTCCAACGTTCTGAGCATAGTTCGCTTCGAAATAAAAACAACCGATAACATCGTAACGTCACGAATTCGTAACTCGATATCCGATCGCGATACGTGCGGCGTTTCTTCTCGATCGTGCTTGACTCATCAAGTGCGAATCGAGAAGTAACGCCAAAAACTTTTCTGTTTCTCTGTTACAGACGCGTCGCACTGTGTTGTTATGTGTTGTCATAGTTATTTCATTGAAAAATTAATTTTACCGTTTGTAAAACACGCACCGATTTCTGTCTGTAATAACAAAGTCTGAACAACTCAACTTTATTGATTTTGCCGGAACAATACAACCACCACTACAATAATAATAATAATAATAACTGATTCTTACATACAAGCGACTCACAACTTTTTGGAAACAGTAAACGTGTCTCATTTCGAAATTTTACGACGAGCTCAAGAACAAGGAAAAAACAACAAAAGAAGAAACTTAAGAACAAAACTAGAAAAGCAAAAATACATTCAAGAGTAACAAGAAAAGAAAAGAAAAAAAATTATAAAAAAGCACAAAAAAAGAGAGAAACAAAATTAAAAGAAAAAAGCATTGCCTTAAAAAAAAATATACCTACGTTGTCAAGGAACAAAGAAAGAAACGGAGGGGAGGAAACTTTAGACGTTTACGAAGTAAATTGTAAAGAAATGACTAAAGTATATTTTTAACAAGTTTTGAAAACTTTAGATTTTAAACGTAAATTTAAAAAAAAGCGGGAAAATGAAAAAAGCGCTAAAATTCTTAATAACTAAAAATGTGATCTAAAAGTCGTTGCTACCAAGAAAGCCTTATGTCCTTGTTTCAGTTAACTCGGTTCCAAATGTAAGTACCACCTCAACAGAGATGTTGCATGCCAAATCTTCATTTAAAATTCTCGTACAATTGTCATTATCATTATTATTATTATTATTTCGAAAGTTTAATTTTCGTTTCCCCCCATTATTGTGAAGTAGATTAAACGTTTCGTTTTCACGTATTATTTTCCAAACACTCGTTCAATGTTCGTCAATCCCCCCACGTATCCGTAAAAAATACCCCGTACATCACACTCCGGACAAATCGGTTTGCGATTGAATAGCTCCATTGTCGCGTCCGCTGCAACAAAAAACCCTCCTGCTATTCGCGAAACAGTCCATCGGAAAAGAGCTTACGGCCGGAAAAAAGCTCGAAAAAAATACGCGAATCGGCCGCATCCCTTTTCCCCAACATTATCTATCCAACGCGTATTGTATAAATCAAGAACCTCCCCCGCTCGCACTCTGATCCGCCATGATGAAAGCTCGCGTTTCGAAAA
Organism: Cecidostiba fungosa; assembly: GCA_900474305.1. Classification (NCBI taxonomy): domain Eukaryota; kingdom Metazoa; phylum Arthropoda; class Insecta; order Hymenoptera; family Pteromalidae; genus Cecidostiba; species Cecidostiba fungosa. The sequence goes on along the minus strand of UCOJ01000143.1, from coordinate 143,307 downwards.
AAAAATGACTGCCCCATCCCTCGGCTGGGGTGTCATGCACTCGTGCCTGGGCTTTTCGGCATCGGCTGCAATTATCCGAAAATACGGACTGCATTCGATCTCCTGGGGAACGAGCTCTCTTTCGGGCGCGAGGGCTGAGGTCAATATCGAAATTCCTACTTCTCGCGTAGCGCGAGCGAACGAACTCTGTGCATTATACATACGCACACACGGGGCGATGGCCGGGCCTGGAGATTTCAAATATGTGCGAGGGTGCAGCAGGCCAGCGGCTGCAGTAGTAGTAGCTCGATGCAATCGGTATGAGATTTTTCGGGCGACGACTTTAACGAAGGGTTCGACGTCCCTCCCTTTTCCCTCTTCTCTCCTAACGAGACGCGCGGGACGGAAGATATGCAGCAGCAGCATCCTGCAGCTATAGCCAACGCAGCGCGCAACCCTTTCCTGCTACCCTTTCTAGAATACATCTATAGCAGCAACACGAACAGGCAGAGTCCGAAAGCCAGAGGGGGTCGCGGGGGGTGTTACGCGCGTTCGTTGCTGGCGGTGCTTGCATCCGCTGCAGTGTTGCAGGGAATCGAGCGCGCTCATACACACACAGACACGTATACACAAGGAGGCAAGCGAGTGGATGGGGTGTGGGATTTTTTCCGCACCCCGCGCGTATTGATCCCCCGGAATCATTCAAAATGGCGTCGGGCAGCGGTGGTAGCGGAGCTTGGGTGGAAGCGCGGCAACGCCGCAGTCAACCAATGACTGGCCGAATCGATGACTGCAGCGGCCGAGCCACCCCCGAGGCTCAGGCCAATGGGAGGCCTCGCTTTCACACACACCAGCACGGCGGCCCCCTTCTCGTTGCATTTTCCCTCTCGCTTTTCGCTCGGGCTAGAGAGAGACAGCGAGCTCGGCGTCGATGACCTGGGCAGCGGCTGCCAGGCAGTAGCTCGATGATTTTGGCGAAAATTCGCTGCGCGCAAAAAATATTCCCGGGCTGCAGCAGCAGCAGCGATGCTGGCGGGGAGAGCTCGCGTATTTCCTGGCGCGCTGTCGCGTTCGATTAACGAGACTGCATCGCTGCTCTGTATTTATGTGCCTGAGAGACCGGCCGCGTTATGTATACAAATACGCGAGCGCGAGATAGAGAGAGAGAGCCGCCCGGTATTTCTATATAACGCCGGGTGTGAGCTTATCGCGGACCGGCCGATGATTTTCCATTTGGGGGTGGGATTTCGAGCGGCGATGTTTGCCTTTCGTCGATGCGTGAAAAAAAATTAATTATTTATCCGGGCGAAATGTTCGATGACGAGAGAGAGAGAAAATGTCGCGAGGTAAATTTGACCAGCATACAGACCCGGAGCTTTCGATGACAAACGTACGTGCGAAGCTTTTTCATATTTACGTTCGAGAGCATACCGTATACGCGGCGAGAGAGAGGAAGGCTTTCAACCGGTTTTTTTGCCAGCTGCCGTATACACTCTCTGATGCACTTTAGGTGGGTGGCACATTTTCTCGTACGCGTAAACACACACTCGAGGGTAGCTTGTAACTTTGCCCTTTAATAATATTATCGAGACGTTTCCCCGGTCTATAGCAGTAAAAAAAGCTCTTCCGGAAGAGCACTTATCGATTATGGCTCTTGGTAATTGGAGTGCCGGCAACTATACGGGCCAATGTTTACGGAATTAATAAAATAACCGATATTAGAGCTCGAAAAAAAGCGCAGCATACTCTGGCATTTCGAGTGACTCTCAGCCGACGAGCAAAAAGCCGAGTAAACACGCCGATTCTTTTTTCCTCCTGATATCGGCGGCGGCGTCGAGCAGCGAAGGCCGCGCGAAGTTTGAGCGTTATCTCTCGCGCGCTCGCAGTCACCTTGATCCGGGATACGTCGAAACGCATTCTCTTATCTTATCGAGACGCTAGAAGAGATCGAGGAGCGTCGTGGAAGTTGAAAGAAAAAAATGGCGCTCGCGCTGCAGACTCCTAAATGATTTCCACAGGCAGTAGCTGATAAAAAGCCGGCTGTTTTTCTCTCGCCAAGCACGCGCCTCACTCTGGCATATTCCGCGTGCGAAAAATCCGCGCAAACAACTTTTATAATCGCAAATTTTCCGATATACACTTATCTATCGCCGCTCGCAAAGATATCGCTTATAGTTCGCTATAGAGTCTTATTTCAAGCTGCGAAAAATATGCGGTTAATCCTCTGTGCTCGTATATTGTGAGAGGAAAAAACAAATAGTTTTCCTAGTTAGCCTAGACCAAAAGGAATAATGGACGCACGGCTTCCCCCTAGAAGAGTCTGCTGATTGACGGGCCGCCTGCTGCTCTCGATCTTCGTCTTTTCCTCTGTCTCTCGTCCGTAGGGCAGCAGTAGAGCAAAGGGAATGTCGAAACTGCAGACGCAGAGAGGCCTCCGCGGAGGGCATCCCACTGCCGCAGTAGCGCACGATTGCGTCACGTAACTCCGATGCTCTCGGCGGGCATTACATCCATGTGTCCGCGTGCATATACGTATACATGTATGCGCATACGTACTTAGATTGGCTCCTATTGACACAGCCGACGACGTGGCACTCTCGGACGGGAAAAATGCGAGCGACGCGACGCCGCGGAGCTCAGGGCCGACTCTCGTCGGGCATTCGGATAACGCGAGCGATCGAGATTCTTCTTCTGTTTTTCGTCGACTCTCACTCTCGTCATTCGAATGCCAAACATGTGCTTGGAAGATTAATGACGCGCCGAAAGCTACCCGTCATCGACTGTAGAATGATGCATAGAAGTTCTAAACAGATCGTTATAGTACACGGTAATTTGCAAAAATTACCAATTTTCTCGACCCCCACACGCGGCTGTGTGCGTGGACTTCAAAGTGACGATTACAAGCGAGCGTCAATGGGCTGGACTCACTATATATACATGACGGTATCGACCGATTCTCTCGTCGCAACATATCAATAATTAAAGGACTACTGCGCGAATGATTAATAGGATCGACTGGCCAGAGCTGCACGTTTCAAAAGTTGCACTCCTATTTTCTCGCCCGAGTGCGTGCGCTTGAAAGCTGATACGTGATATCGCGTGGATTAATATCGCGCAGAGGTGAATCACAAAGCTCACACACGCTGAAATAGAAAATTGATGATTAGCCGGCCAGAGGCGGAGCTGAAATTGTGTAGATTTTAGAAAGAGAAAGAAACGCGAGAATATATAAAATGATTTTTGGCAACGCTCTCGAAGCAAACGATTGCAATAAAAATAAAATATAAACAGAGTGATTCACAGAGTTGCCAAGAAAGAAGCCGCATTAACAAAGTGTTTACGAGAAATCATTGCATTGAGAATCAGATATTCGGCAAATTCTTCCATTAGCGCCCCGTGTGTGCTGGCTTCGAGCTCGCCGACGACGTCCGGACTACATAGAAATACAACTAGCCGACATTGTTTGAAAATACGCGCCGTAAATTTTCTGCGGCCCGACTCTAGTAGACCGTTTGCTCGCGCGACGCGTCCACTCATATTTTTGAGTATAGAACGCCTCGACGGCTGCGTCGACGCTCTCGCGTATTTTTGGCGCCGATATAGGCCCTCGCGAGGGTATTTGCTCTTTTCTCCCGAGCTCGTGCTGCGCAGTTGGGATTTTCTTAGGTGAATATTATCGCTGCAGCTTTGTTGAGCGCGTATACGTTTTTAGAAATTTTCTGCGGCGGTAGAAAATAATGCTACTCCGTATATTCTAGAAACGTTAAATAGAAATTTATAAGCACGCGTGTTTTTGACAGCGTTAGCAGTAATTTCCCAAGCTCCGAAATAAAATCCGACAATAATTCGCAGACTTTACAGCTGCTAAATTGACTTTAACTTCAAATCCCAGTGAATGATAATTCAAGTGAAAATTCAAAATATCGTTAGCCACAGCTGTATTTACATTATGAATTATCATATACGTTTTCAGTGGGGAATAAAATAAAGCGTGTATTACGAGCGGGAAGAAAGAAACGAATTTATTCTCGCACAAACGTCCGTAAAAACAGCCGCCGGCACTTTCTGGTGCAGCTGTACCAGCATCTCCGTATCTCTCTTTCTCTCTCAAGCCTCGGAACGACACTCTCGTCGCTCGCGCCGTCGCTTTTTCTAGCGCGGGCAGTTTTTCTATTAAGCTTCATTTGTTTCTTTCATTGCGTAATGCGTCGCGCCGCTGTACCGGACGCAGCGCTCATCTCATCCTACTAGTACCGGAGCAGCAACAGCAGCAGTCGCAGCACTTCTACTCCCGTTAAAATTCTTAATCCGGACGCGCGCGACGTCTGCCACTGCAGCGCTCGCTTTTATATACGTGTGCACTGTCGGATCAACGAGGGCCCAAGGCCTCGCGCACTCGTCTGCAGCCTCTGTCTCTGTCCGATGTCGATGTATATAGCTCTCGTAACTCTCTCGTACCTATACGCGCTTTGTGTATATATACTCAACGGACCGAAAGACTTCTTTCTCGAGATCCGATGAGAGACCTGTTCTCAAGGTCGCCTGAACTATATACTGCATCTCTCCCGTACGTGACTTACTTTTTTCCGCGCCTTCGGTTTGCTTTATTATCCGACGTGCGTCTCACGTCCGTCTTCAACGCTGTATGTGCGTAGAATTTTATACGTTTTGTTTGTGTACGCGCGGTTTTTTTATTCGAATACGTTGTATTGCGCCGCCAAGAGCTTCCGGCATCGGCCGACGACGACTTAGCACGGACAAAAACCTCGCTCGCGAGAGTCGGTCGTTTCTTATTTCGCCGCCAGGCGTCACCTCGACACGGGCTGCCCTTACAGTCGGAGAGACTTGGGGAGCGATGTATATAGAGGGGTTGAAACGCGAGAGGCCACTACACCCGTTCAGCGATCGATCGGCCGCCGCCGCAGATACGGGCTTTTCAAAATACATAATACGCGTCTTATTTTCATTACTTTGATTATTCGTTAAACAAATAGCTGAATTTTTTGCCGTTTCCAGCAAAACGCGATAAAAAACATCGAGCATATCGATATAGCATCTCGCTGACCTGATCAGCATAATTTATTCGCGCAATTAAAATTTCATCGCATCCCCCCCTAGTGTATATGTGTTACACGCCAGTCGGTATCATTACAAATTACAGGTTACATACTCCTTAGCATTTGAATAAATTTCAGCGAGAAAAACGCGCACTCGCAAGCAAGCTGCACTCGCGGCTTTTCGGGGCCTCTGTATACATACAACATACACATATATCCACCCGCGCCCCAAGACAAATGTCTTCCTACTCGGCCTGTATCTGTCGGGCGAATCTCTCGGCAGCCGCAGCGGCAGGTTGCAGCACAGCGCGCGCAGTCCAGCTGCCGATCGACGATTGCTCGGAGAACGCGGGAGAGAGAGAGAGAGAGAGAGAAGGAGAGTGCGATGTTTGCTTGCGTGGGTGGGAGAGGAACGTCTTGGGAAGCATGCATCGCTCATAATATACTTTCGACTATTGTACAAAAATTGAAAATCTATCACAGCGCCTTGGATCCTTGGATTTTCTAGTAGTCGAGCTCGTTTTCGATCGGCCGCTCTCATCCGCTCTCGACATCCGCTTCCTGTTCACTCTCCACTTTCACTCGCAAGGGCATTGCGCGGGCGGTTCTCACCTGTTTTCCGCATCGCGTCGGTTACGCGTTCATTTGTAATTTAAAGCTGCAGCGGGCCTCGATTACCGGCCAATATACGATCGTCCCTCTTTATTCCGTCGGCGCGTACTTGCACTTGCCGCCCCCCGAAATTCCCCGGGGCACCGCCGCCGAGACGTCTTGTGTGCGTGTTGTATGTATACATAGCTACACAGCAGTAGCAGCAGCAGCCTCGGGAGAAGCGGAAGTGCAGCCTGCGTGCGGTCTCTCTACTCTGGCATACCTTCCGGCTGAAGGGTGAGCGCCGCGGGTTATCCTTTGATCGATGAGACGACCGCTCTCTCGGCTTGATCGGCTGGTAATTTGTTGCATCAGAATATAGGACGTGTAAAAAAGAAACGAGCACAGTCTCTCGTTAGACAATCGGCAATTATTGGAAGAATTCTATACCCGGTCCATCGACGCAAAAGAGCCCTTCACTCTGCAGCGCACAAAAGAATAATAAGAGCTCGCACGCGCCGCGGGGTGAAAAAAGAAGAGCTCTCTTTGAAAAAGGGCTCTCTCGAAATTCGATTTAACTCGGGCACGCGCGCCCCTGATGCGTATGCACCCATATGCGACTAGTTCATTCCGCTCCGTCTGCCATTGGCCAATTTTTTTCTCCGCGACGCCGCTAGATCCACCCTCTCTCGGCTGCTACTAGCTCCCATACGCTGAAGCTGCGCAACTCGGCTATCGCTCCTTTCTTTTTATCTCGGCCGCTGCTGCTGCAGTTCGCCTATAATCTCTCTTTCTCTGCGCTGGAAAAAAGCTGGCAGCTCCCACCTCTCGGCGAGTAAAAAAAAGTCGGGGCGGATACGCAACCCCCGTCGAGGGGATGGAAAAAGGCGTACGCACCCCCACCAGCAGCTCACACGTGGCGCGCGTGCACGTGGAAAAAAGAGCGAGCCGCAGTTTTTTCTACTGGGCTGCTGTCGCTGCTTCTCCGCCGCCGTCTTTTTTCCCCACCAGTGTGCTTAGGGGGTTGCGAGAGAAGAGCAAACGAGTGGGGAGAGATCCTCGTAGGAGTCGCGCAGCAGAGGGTGGAGAATGAAGGAGGGGATGCCGTGGGTTATTGGGTGGGGGCGAGAGCGACGTTAGGAGCGATGAAGAGCTCGGCAGTGGGGCTCGAGAGCAAAGGCGATAGAAAGGGGGTTATACTGCGAGAAGAGTCTCCTCTGCGCGCGAGAGCGGCAAGTGCAAGAGGGTGGAAGTGCGTAAGATGACCGGTGGATCTGGTATGCTCTTTATCTCTCGACCACCCCGCTATATACTACGGCATGTACTTGTTTACGGCTGCAGTCGTCTCTGTTGTTATGAGTCTCGACCGAATGACCAGCTTTCTCTCTTTCCCTCTCGTTTAGAGCGCGTGGAATTAAACCTTGGAGCTCATCTGATTCCGGGTATTTTTCGAAATTTGAATGACCAACTATTAAGCTCAGCTTTATTAACGACATGCAAAATTCAGTAGATTCTACTGGAAGGGCTCGCGATGACGAATCATAGTCGGGTACTTTTTTCGCACACTCTCGGTTGCACGTTGTTGCAGAAGGGGACGAAAGAAATTGCGTACATGGGGGCGAAAAAAGAAAAGCCTCGACTATTGCGTTTCTCGCTTCGTCTCTCCCGCTCGCTTCAAGTAAACCCCCCTCGCATGTGGATCGTGGCCGCCTGCATGAGTTAGTCACGCATGTGTTACTGTATATTATACGAGCCGCGTCGCGGAGGCCATTTTTAAAAGAAGGGCCCCCTCTACTTTTTTAATAAAACTTGGGTGAACACCCCCTTACGTGTATAACGCAGAGGCCGCCGACGCCCGGCACTGCACTTTTTTCCGCGTTAGTCGTACTTACCGATTCGTGTCGAGCACAACGCGCGCCGCAGCACCACTTTTTTCAGTTTCTTCAGTGCGCATAGCAAGTTTTTCGTCGCAGTTTCAAGCGTGAGTTTCTCAAGTCAGTATCATCTCAGATCGTGGTTCGGTCGTCATCAGTGTTTTGATAGCGGTCCAGCATTCTGATAGCCCAACAGAACGTCCGACTGACCAAACTGCGCGCGTATATATCCCCGAGAAAGGACGAGAAGGTCCGGAGCATCACAGAGCAGAGAAAGAGAGAAAGAGGCCTCGAGGGGAAAAGGTTGCAGCGCGAGGGGTCAGAAAATAAAGGAGAACGTAGGGATAGAGAGCGCGGCGCCGGCGCGCGTTGGCGGTGGCGCTCTCTTCTTACAAGCCTCCTTCCGCGCCGACGCAGCCGCGGATGCTCTCTAGTCTCCCCACTTTTCTATCCCTCTCGCAGAGTATCTTACCCCTCGAGGAGGACGACGTCGCTGGCTGCTGTGCTACCCTCTTTTCCTTTCCACCTCCTCTCTTTGCTGGCCGCGCGCGAGAAAAGCTCTGCGGGGGTGGGAGCGAAGGAAAAGAGGGGCGGCACGAAAACTCCTGTCCAGCGGGCCGCCTTCAGTTTTTAGCGTCTCCCTCGCGGCTGCTGGCACGAGAGACGCGGCGGTGGCTGCTGCCGTGTGGCCGCTACTGCTCTAGTCCCGCGACGCCGTACCATCGGATAGTGAGTTTCTCGCGCGCGTTCGCGAGAGATAGAGAGTGGTCCAGCAACTCGGACCCGAGAGTCCAGCCGCAGCATCAGCAGCAGTACCCTCGCGATCGTCTTGTTCTACTCTCAAGAGCCTCCGAGCCGAGATCGCCGAGAGAAAGGAGTAGGAGCGAAAGAGAGAGAACCCCTTCGACGGGCTGCGGCGTAAGACAGCGGCGGTGGTGGTGGCGGCGGCAGTGGTGGTGGTGGTGGTGGTGGCGGACAGAAATTTCGCGACCGCGCGCATCGCAGCTAAGACAACGCCCCTACCCGGCTCGGGTTCTTTAAGGCAGAGCAGCGCCGCGGCGGCGCTCACACGGACGGCACGCACACACGGCCAGCTTGCTGAGCAGCGACAGAGAAGGGGGTGGCTTTTAGCCGAGACGCACGCGGTCTGAGACGCGCCGCGCCACCACCGCGCGCCGCACACACCACCACGGAGCTGCGCTCTCCCCATCGCTGCTGCTTCTTCTTCTCCAGCCGCCGCCGTCGTTTCTGCCGCCGCCGACGCCGCCGCCGCCGCCACCGCTCGCTGCTGCTGCTGCTTACGTACACGGAGAAGGACTTAGAAGGCATTTCTCGCGAGAAGCGCCGTCGCCGCCGCCGTCGCCGCCGCCGCCGCCACCGCCGTCGTCAGTTCGCTTCCTTCGGCCGTTAAGGACTCGCTGCAGCGCACAGAGAGGAGAGCAGCAGCAGCATAGCAGCGACCCGCGAGAAGAGGGAAAAGGACGTGGAACGGGCGGTCGCGCGCGCGCGAGATAGTCTCTCTTTTCGCGCGAGGGAGCGGGCATACATACACACGCGCGCCTCCCTCTAACGTCGTCGTCGCCGTCTCCGTCTCCGCCGCCGTCGTCGTCGTCGCCGCCGCCGCCGCCGCCGTCGTCTTCAACCGCGAGTAGTACTACGGAGCAGTCGTGTCTTGGCGCTCGTACCCTTGAGCACGCACCCACCTGCGCTCCAACTTGGACTTGCACACTCTTTGCGGATGTTACCCTTACGGATGTTTAGAATTGGACTTTGGATTTATTTCGAGAAGAGTCGCTGCAGCCTTCTCGAGGACCACTGCTCTCATAATAGCCTGCACCGCCGATCGTCACGCTGATTTTATCCACGATTACCGAGGATCCTCGTAAGGACTCGCCGCACTTGGGATTTTTTTCGACTTTCGCCAACTCGGATGGAGCTCCCGCTGGACTTTGAAATTTTTCGCCTGCTACCATCTCAAGAGACTTTAGTGAATTTTCGTGAAAGAAAAAAGCCTCGAATCCAGTGCCAGTGCTCTCCATCCGCATGCGAACTCGGAAAAAATTCCAAGTGCGCGCCACTCTTGAGAGACAAGGTCAAGGCGACTACTGCGGCTGAACAAGTGTCCGGCGAAAAAATTCTTCGCACAGTGCGCGAGTTCGCCCCCCGTGGTCGATGCTTCCGGTTTATCCCGCGATCGCCTTCGGGGTTCCCCACCCTGCACCTTTTGGCCGATGTGCCAGAGCCCAACGAGAGCGACTTACTCCCTCACCCCCTCCACACACACACACACACACACATGTACACTGCACATATGTACACAACGCGACTGACACATGCTCGCGAACGGCACATCAAGTCAGTGCACCGTCGAGATCGCCAACTTGCTATACACTGTACGAGAGACATGACGAGTGACTTTGCGATGCAGGTGTCGAGACGTTCACTCGCTCTTTTTATCGGTCGTACGAGAATCAGATTTTCTTTAAAAAAAAAATAAATTTACCAACGCCACTTTTCGAGAATAAAAGTGAAATCGTGCTCAAACTCAATTCTCGCGAACACACACACACCGGCGATAGAATTGTTTTCCAGGTCGTTCTTTCTAATTCAGTGATTATTGTGCGCGACATGACAGTAGCTGCGACAGCTGCGTTTCTTGCCGCGCGGAACAAAATCTCATTTCCTTCGCGAGCTTTTTTCGCATTCAGCTTTTTTCCACGCGCCGCACTGACGTGACGTGTGCGCGTTCTTTCTCCGGCCCGCGACGGCATACAGCTGCAGAAACTCGGAAATTACCGCGAAATAATGCGCCTCGTCGTCGTTGCAACAGCAGCGGCAACGGGGAAATCGACAGTGCGAGAAAGAAAAAACATTTGTTCCCTCGAGCGAACTGTTGCTCTCGTTGGTGACGGCTTGGAAAAATTCAGTGCTGCTGCATCAGAAATTGATTGCGCGCTATTCTTGTCGTCGGGCAGCCCAAAATAAAACACGTTGCTCTCATCGTCCCTCACATGAATATTTGCATGCTTTTTCTCCAACTCGCGATTACTTTGAATATTTTTATGTTGATGTAGTGTAGAACAATAATCATGTGATCGTGGTGTTTCTTACTGATATTTAAAATGTTCTGATTTCGTGTGATTACAGCTTCGAGCGGGAGACGCGTTACAGCGAGTTATTCCCGCGCAGGAGAGGAAGACTGGACGAAGCGGAAAAAGCAGAATAAGACAAGAAAGCAGAAGAAGACGAGCACAAGAGCGGAAGAGAATAGGAAGAATAACGGTTAGAAGCGGGGTAGTAGCAGACCGAGAAAGAGAGAGTAGGAGAGGAGAGTAGCAGCTTTAGTGAAAGTGAAGGAGCAGAAGAGATTGAGAGAGAGAGAGAAGTGATCGAGGTTCAGAGAAAGACCAAGAGTGAAGCACAGGAGAATTATTAAGGACAAACGTGCGAACCTCGGAGAAGAGTCAAAAGTGAAAGAAAGAGAGAGAGAGAGGTTGAAGAGTGAAATATAAATAAAATAGAAAGGGAATCGAGTGAAGAGTACGTAGAGACCCCGCGCCGCATACATATATATTTCAGTGTGTTCAACAAACGAGTGTACCTAAGTGCAATATTAATTAAACGATAGTAACAAAAAGCTACTACCATCGACGATCGGTACGACGCGGTTAATCGATAATTGATTAAAAAAAAAGTAAAAGTAAAACCTCTACAAGATTAATACTAGAGTCGCATTTTTCTCGAGAGGCAGGTATCGACGGACCTTGACGACGCGCACATCACGAGAAGGAGTGACAAGAAGAAGAAGCACAGAAGTAGTATCAAGCCGAGAAGAATCCAGCACAAGTGTATCCAAGAAGGAGATGCTCTCGTTCCGCTGAAAATAATACTCACCAATTGAGAAAGAGAGACTTGACGAAGGTCTCATCACAGACACAACAATCTCACACATACACACACAAACACATAACGGGGCTTAAAAAACTCAGGGCAACATAAGTGGAACGAAAGCAGTGACTTGATCGTTGTTGGACTTCTTCGAGGATCCAGATAATCACCAAATATTTACAAGATAAGTAGGAGAGAAGAGAGTGAGTGCAACTCCTTCGAAAATTCGACCAAATAGACAGCGTCAAAGTGTCCGTGAACCTCCATCTCGTTCACACCGTCCGGGCTGGGCAATCCTGAATTTAACCTGAACTTAAGTGTACGTATAGAGTTTAAGTAGATAGAAGAAAGAAAAATAAGGCTGTCCTCCGTCGAGTGCGAGGACATCCGAGAGAGACAGAGAACGCGCGCGCATGATAATACTCACACACACACAAGTCACCACACACACCAGACAATCGACGACAGTACAGAATTTGTATATAACAAGGACGGACCAGAACGACGAAGAAGAAGACGAGGAAGAAGAACGGGGAAGATCGAGAAGCTAAGTCAGCAGTCGTAGAAGAAGAGCCCGCAAGATTAGCAATCAGTGATCGAGCTTTGATGAGCCAGAAGCAGCAAAAGAGCAGCAGCAGTAGCAGCAGCAGCGGCAGTAAAGATCTCGCAACAGTGAAGCCGCCGAGGACGAGGTCGTAGGTCGCATCCGTGCCAAGTAAGCTCCGGTCGACCACGACGCTACCACCGTACCCGATAACGTGGAGTGAGGTCGTGACCTCGCTTGACGAGTGACGGCGGCGAACGCGGAGGTGCGCCCGTCGTCGAGCTGCTTCGCGAAAGGAGTGCCAAAAAGCGAGCAAGCTGCGCCGGAAGGGGGTAGCCCGGGCTTCTCGCGAAGGCCTCAAGATTTCGGACGCGACGGCGGCCCTGGACCTACGCGCCCAGTCGCAAGCCCAATCGGAATTTGGCCTGGAGCAGCAGCCGCAGCCGCCACACCATCATCATCAGTCCCAACAGCAGCAGCTGCAGCAGCAGCAGGGCCAGACACCGGGAGACCCATCGCAGAATCCGACAGACATTCGCACCCCCCATCCGCCGTATCACCAGCAGCAGCAGCAGCAGCAGCAGCTGCCGCCCCAACAGCAGCAGCAGCAGCCCCAACAGCAGCAGCAGCTACAGCACCTCCAGCAACAGCAGCACCATCCCCAGCACCATCCCGGCAACCACCATCACTCTGGCGATTCGGGGGGTGGGATAGAAGGCGGAGGGGGCGGCGGAGGAGACACTGCTGCTGGTGCTGTTGGTACGGGAGCTGGAGGAGCTGGCCACGTTGCCGGCGCGATCGCGGCCAGGCCCGCGAAGATCCACAACAACGAGGAAGACGAGGACATCACCGAGCGCGACGAGGACGAGGAGGACGAGGAGCCGAGCTCACCCGAGGCAGACCTTGCCCCAGAGCCGGAGCCCATGGAGGTCCAGGCCTCGGCTATGTCCGCCGCGGCGGCCAATCTCCACGCCCTGCGCCAGCACGTATTCAAAATGTCCGACTACTGGCCACAGACCCAGCGGGGGCCACCCCAACACTCGCCTGGGATGCAGCACAGTCCGCTGCAGAACTCTCAGCAGAATCAGCATCAGAATCAGCAACAGAACGCCATGCACAGTCCGCTCGGCCAGCAGCAACAGCAGGCCAACGCTGCCCAGGTGCAGCAGCAGCAGCACAACAGCAACGGCGGACTCGGACAAAACGCTGCCTCGCAGATGCAGCAGCAGCAACAGCAGCAGCAACAACAGCAGCACGCAATGTCAATGGTGCAAGGTTCGCAGCAGGGTGCACAGCATCAGTCTTCCCCGGCGCCCACGACACCATCGCCGCAGGCTGATCACCAAAACGCCATCGCCTCGAGCATGGCCCAGAGTCTGCACAATCTCGCGCAGGCCCAAGCCCAGGCCCAGGCCCAGGCGCAGGCTCAGGCTCAGCAGCAGTCCATGTCCCAGGCCTCGAGTCCGTCTCTCGCAGCCGTGCAGGCGGCTCAGGCGCTAAACTCGAATCTGGGCCAAGCGCTGACTCAAGCGCTCGCACAGAACATGCAGCAGAACCTGGGACAGACGTTGCAGCACAACCTGGCCCAGAGTCTCACGCCGAGCCTGTCGCCCCAGCAGCAGCAACAACAACAACAGCAGCAACAACAGCAGCAGCAGCAGCTGCTGAACCAGCCGCAGAATCTGAGCCAAGCCAGCCAGAGCCTGCAGCAGAGCATGCAGCAGCAGGCGCAGAACCTCAGCCAGACGTTGCAGCAGCAAGCCCAGAATCTCAGTCAAAGTCTGAGCCAGCAGAGCATGCAGCAGCAGGCGCAGAACCTCACACAGACGCTGCAGCAGCAGGCCCAGAACCTCACGCAGAACCTCCAGCAGCAGGCGCTGAACATGGCCAACTCTATCAGCCAGAACGGGGGTCTGCCCGGAATGAACGTCCCGGGTAACCAGCAGCAGAACAACCAGAACTCCCTGCTCAGTCCTGGCGCTGGCAGCCAAGATTCGCACGACGCCACCTTGACCGAGAAACTGGTTAACGAGCTTCAGGTGAGTCGATATATCTCAACTATTGACCTTTTCTCTCTATCTCATTGCCAACTTTATACTTTAATATGTATATGTTTTTTTTTTTACCTTTATTCCGTACGTGATTTATCGAGTTATCAAATCGAATCTCGAAGCTGCTTTTGAAAATCCGTTATAGATTCAATGAAACAGTAAATAAAGTCTCGGTGCGCGATAAATCCATGCTAAGAAGCCAGGCTTTCCGCGAAATCATTTCAATTTCTTCAAAGTTCCTGCTGAAGGAGGAAAAAAGCATTCCACATTAAAGATGGAAAATGCAAAAGAATGCTCGGGTCAGCTGTTGAAAGCTGCTGAAGCTGCAGCGCAGCGGAGCATCGGGATGCAAAGTACGAGCGCGCGCGCGCGTTTTCGCTCTCACATGTATCTCTCTTTCTCTCTCTCTCTCTCTCTCTTTCTCTCGGCGTAAGAGCGAGTAGTATACAAGTGTGCACCACCTTATGCGAATGCACGCACGCAGACAGAGCCAGCTCTCGCGCCCGTAAATGCAGATACGTCTCCTCCGCTCTCGCTCGCTCGCTCGGGGTTCTTGACCCGCGCAACGCAGATAATGCGCGCGCTCTCTCTCTCTGTATATACATAGGCGTCGGTGTGTGCAAGAACGCGAGCGAGCGAGAGCGTATACGTCATCGCGGACGCGCGAGAGCACCGGCAAGATGCTTTACCGAGAAAATACATATATATTGCGAACTTGAGAGACACGCGGACCGAGAGTAGAGAATTTTCTTTTATTTCGATCAAGCAAACTTTTTAAAGTAGATCAACCCCGAAAAGCATACCCCACCCTCGCACCCTCTCTCTCTCTCTGGCTTGGTCTTAAAGCGAGGGAGGGAGCGCGAGTTCCAAACATAACTGATGGTCAAGATCAAAGGCAAAGATCCCGACTAATGCTAGTCTTCTGTATCTGTCTCTTTGCGTATCCTTACGATCGTCATCGTCGTCGTCGTTGCAGTCTCGAGCGGCCAGCCTCGTAGGAAACGCCGCTGGCGGTGGCGCGGGAGGAGCTGGAGCAGGAGGCAACGGAGGCCAAGCTGGCGCGGGCCAGGGTGGCGCCGGCGGAGGCGCCGGTGGTATGGCCAACATCAGCGATCGCACCCTCGAGGAATGCTGGTCCACTCTGCAGCGAGTGAGTTGAACACTCAGCCCTTTAGTCGGCATTTCAGCATCCGTATACTCATCCCCCATACACATCATTCGCTGCTGCTATATAGCTCTGCTATTTGCGCCGATTTTTTTTTGTTTGTTTTTCTTATTGTTTGCCGTCCCGACTACGTCGAGACTGCTTAGTCATTTTATTTTTCTTCGTTTCAATTGTCTCCATTTGTTTGCAATGTTTTGTTTTTCGCCATAGCTTTAAACGCACATTATCATTTTGTTTGTTCCATTATATTATTGCTCGTTTTTTTGATCGCACCATTATTTTTTTCATCCAAAGCTGAGCTCTGCAGCACTTTTTAACGAGCCAATTTTTGGCTTTACATGCATGTAGCCTTATGTGTTGTTCCACTGTGTCGTTGTTGTGTCAATAATTATAACTATACAATAATCATTTATGTATGTCATGTATATCGATCTGAATAAAAAATGGTTACAAACTGTAACCCATGAAATCGTGCGAGTTGCGCACGACATATGCTCCTCGACCACTTGTGCCACAAACTTTGGTGGGACCTTAGCGCATTATATTACATGGAGGTCGCGTAGCCTCGACGTCGACGTAATCGTCGATCATAATTACGCGAGAGAGGCGTACACCAGGAAAACATCCGGCGATACTTCCCGTGACGCAACCGCGTGACGACAGATTTTTAGTTCTCATACCCTCGTAAAAACATTGTGATTATTTTAAGAAAAATATCATGAAAAACTATCTTGAAAAATGCTTAAAATGATGTTTAGCTTGTAAGATACATTTCTTTAATCGAGAGCCACTCGAGGGAAACTCTTAAACACACACAGTTGCCTCGCGCGACTTAAACGCGAGAATAAGCGGGCGCAATTGCCGGGCCATTAAAAAAGAAGTTTATCAATTTGGCAGGAAAAAGTTTCTCTCACTCTCCGGCCGCAGTAGCAGCAGCGGTGCAAAAGAAAGCAGAGCTAACGAACATTGAATTTCGTTTTATGAGTCTCGCGAAGCCGAGTCTCGGGGAAAAGTGCTCCGCGGAGCAAGGAAAAAGGAGCGAGTACGCGCAAGAAAATAAAAGTCCTCGCTGCTGCAGGTAGGAAGAAGGAAGAAGAAACGAGGAGACTCGCCGTGCCAGAAAGCCGAGTGGGAAACTTTTAAATTCTCTCTCTCTCTCCTTCTACTCGGGCCGTCTGTCGGGCAACGAAGCAACAATTTGTTTCGTTAAGTAGCAGCGCGCTCTTTTGTTTTTGCGGTTCCTTTTATTTTTCGCCAAGGGGTTGGGAGGGCCGCGGCCTCGGCAAAGGCAATGAGCTTAATACCGATGCTGCAATATCACCGTCTCCTTTTTTCTCATTGCTTCTTTCAACTTTCTTCCCGTACGGCTCTCTGTACTTTTCTACCCTTGCCTCACTTAGTGCACAATATTGATCAACAATTTTCATTTTCTGCCCTCCCGAGTTTTTAACACACAAGACTGCAGAGCTGAAAGGAAAATAAAAACACGCACAAAACACGTATAATAAAATAACGTCCTTGGTTAAATGGATATCCCGTCTAAATCTAATTATAACTTCCCATAGTCTTCTATTTAATTAAAACAACTCGTTAAAACGCCACGAGTACAAAAAAGTCACGCACGCACCAACTTTTTTATCGATTCGTTCACTCTCTCTGTCTCGCTCTCGACTCGGCAACGATTGGCTGCAACCAGTAGCCGGGGGGTTGTCTTGAAAACGGGGGCTATCTTGAAAACCTGACCGACCGGAAGAAGGGTGTGCTACACTATGTGTGTATGTATCCCACGCGCGCTTCTCGTCATTTTTTCCTTGCCACCCTCGCGAGCGTAGAAAAAACGTGCGATCTACCCTCGCGTATAATACACACAGGACCAAATTGATGGGACGAGAAGGCGGGGAATGATAAAAATATCGAATGACCCGCGGGGCGGTCGTAAGCAAGGTGGAAAAAGGCGAATGTTTTAATTAAATTTGCGGGGCAAACTTTGCCATCATTGGTCGGCTGGGCTTTCGAGCTTCTTTTTTGCCATTTTCCGGAAAGTTTCGAACTGACGGCGCGGGCTGAGGAAAGGGTCAATGACGAGGATACACTGCGTTTTTATTATAAATTATATTCGCAAGAAATTCAGTGCGTGAGAGATATACCTACGGCTAAAAATTTCTCGAATTTAAAAAAAAACGCTCCGCTGCAGCTTGTCCTCGGATTTAATTAAGTCCGCAAAGAGAAAAACAGAAAAGTGCCGCCGCCGCCGCCGCCGACATTGAATACAAGTAACGTTATAATGCTGAAACTTATCCGAGCAAAATTACAGGCAACTTTTCTGTAAGCAAACTTTGACACGTTAAAAAGGTGGTGCGCCCATCCTCCGTCGCCGGGAAGCACAGTGGAAAAACTCGCGCCGTGTCGCAGTGAAAGGATAAAGATAAAAATTTCGTCTTTTGTGTATACCAGGCCGATTTACTCGCTCTGCAAGAACTTTTCGTACAGGTGTCGTCTTGTGCGCACCTATACACGAATGGATTGACTCCGCGAATAAAGGATGCGATTATTCCGTGAATTCATAAATCGCTTATCCTTAAACTTGCGAAGCAACTCGATCCGTTCGCACGACGATTATATATTAATTAAAAAGTTGTCCGGACACAAAAATTAAAGTTAAATATTATGATACGAGAAGAAAAAAATTGCGACGCGACAACAATTCCGATTCGCAGTCAACTGCCAACAATAGAGACGTCGTTTTCAAAGCTAGCTCTCGCTCAATCCCGATTTTTCACGCTATTCAACTCGCGTTATTATTCTATACACAGACTGCGACGAGATACACGACAATCTGTTTAAAAAAAAAGCAAAACAAAGTGAAGTGGTGTCGAGAGTCACTCGCTTGCGAATTCAAAGCTGATACGAACGTGAGAATCGCGAAAAAAGGTGTTACCCAAACACATCTCTCCTCTGTTCTCATGGACCTAATTTCCAAAACCAACCCTGCGTGCTCGCAAAGGGGAGTTTTTGCGTCTAAATTGAAATCCAATTATTTCGGCGCCTCGCGAGCTTATTCTCCCGATTGTTTTTTGCTTTCTAAACGCGCGCATGTACACACGTCGCGACTCCGTATATATGCCCCTTCTCGTCGATGCAGCGGCATTCAAATGAGTTTTTTCCAGTAGCTGCTCCCTCGTATCTTCCTCTCGACCGGATCTGCAACGCTGTGTATACGAGGACGACCCTTTCTCGCAGCCCGATGCTTTTTCCGCCCGTCGGAATTTCAAGTGCCCGTGAGATAGTGATTTGCTATTTGTTCGATTCGATTTGCGCTTACTTTCTTTCCACTCTATTAGTAACCGCTTACGAAATTAGACCAACAGTTATCTATTCTTCGCTCGAAGATCAATGAAGAATTGACGAAGGAAACTTTTTATCGGATGGACTATTACAATTTTGATTTTCCGATTCTTTATTAAAAGAATCGGAAAATTTCAAAATAGAGCGTTGAAATGAGATTAAATATATAATAATATGCCTCGTTTAAATTACGTTATTCTTTTACGTTCTACATAAACAATAATCACTCTTTCATCACAACCAACTCACGAGCCATCTGCTCCCGTCTCCCATCTAAGCTACGGGCAACACTGTTGCAGCACTAGAGGAAGCTGAAACCGGCTTTCGGTCCATCAGGGGGCGCGTCGGGAAAAAAAAATTTTCGCCGGAAAAAATGCGGAGAGCAGAGAGCGCGGGAATTGCATATATGCGCACCTCATTGTCTCACGGACTTCTCGAGAAATTCGCCGATCTCCTAGGGGTTAGGACCCCTTTCGCACAGGAAATTTTTTTGCGCGTTTTCTCGTGAGGCGATGCGACGGTTGATGCGACGACTGCTTGCATTTGTGATTTGTTTTAGAGCATTAAGCGTAACTAAAGATTGTTTTTTTTATTCGTCAAAATTCATGAAATAAAGTTAATGGAATATGTATTAAGCGCAGCTCGGGGTATTATTTCAAAATTAATGGAAGAGCTCGCGTTATTAAATAAATGAAATTTATACACTAATTTTGGCAATCGTCACATTTTATCTTAAAATGTCGTGGATCTACAAAATTTGGATTGCAAAGTTCGTGAATATTTAATTCACCCATTCGCGCGAGAAATCTTTTCCCTGCGCGTTTTTAAATTCACCGCAAATTCTAAAATGTTCAATCGAACATCTCAAATATTTTTGTACCGGACGTTTTATCGAATAACGAGAGCTCTCTCGGTTCGAGTAAAATACGGAAAATTGTAATAGCTCGCGACATCGATTCGACGTTTATTGGCAATCGTTTTCAATTATAAAAGCAAATTCGAGCCATCGCGAGTTTCTTACAACGTTGAGATCCACAGCTAGACTATATACGTATACGAGTCTTTCTCCAAGCAAATTAATGCACAGCCCCATCATCGCACTCCATCTCCCGAAAATTTTTTGCCGCCATCGCACGCACACACGGCGCTTTTGTCTCTCCCTTTTCTATTTTCCCCGGGCGTTCGCTCTTGGCACGCCAAAAGGGGTAAGTGTATACACTGTACATATACACACACACACATACACGTTATAGAGCGTATGGCAAAGAAAACGGTTCCGTGCCGCGTGGCCGTTACGCCGAGACGCAAAATTACAACGTCTTGCCCCCCTTTCCTCGTCGTTCGCTCTCGCTCACCCCTTTCGCGATTCTCGCCTCCTTCTTCCACGGCAGATCCATTGTCTTAGCAAGTTTTCCAACGATTTTCTATGATTCTCGGATCGCATGATCAGCCACAATAATAGCGGAGCGAAACTTTGTCTGGAAGTTTGTTGCTATTAGCGAACGCCGAAAAAAAAGGTCGCGGTACACTGGTCGATCGAAATCCTAGGTGCGCGCGTTATTATACGAGAAAACCTTAGCTTATCGCGCGGAATTTCGCGGATTTTATATTCTAGGAACGCAACGAGTCGCCTAGGCAAGAGGAGAAAGAGGCCGAGGGGGGAGGAGAGATAGGCCGGTAGAGATAAAAAGACGCGCGCGCGCACCAAAAAGAAGCAGAAGAATAACGTTTTATAAAGGCGAGATCGTTCGTTATATGCAGGCTTCTACTCGCAGTCGTCGCTTGCTAGCTCGACTATATACTCGGCTTTTTTGCTCCTCTTGCTCGCGCCTTCTTCTTATTTTTTGAGCCGCCTCATCTTTTCGTTTAAGGCTCGAGCAGTACACTCGGAATTCAATGTATTATTTTGTTCGAAAATACTACAGCAATACTTTTCAAATAGACATTCTTTACGAGTAAATATTTTCCAATTTAAATTTTAATTGAACCAATTAAATCCGCAGCGTCTTCTCAAGCCGCGTATATACAAGAGGAATATAATGAGAAGGTTACTTGAAATTCTAAAAAAACGCCAAAGTGTCCATTAAAGTTTGTAGCTGCAACAACGCGCAATTTCCAGCAACAATCCGCAGAAAAAGCTGGAAAGCGTCAAGAAAGTCATAAAGCAGTTTGAAAAAAAAACGTAATAAGTGTGCTCTACCCTTAACACCGCGCGCGCCTCTTTTATCTCTCTCGCTCCTCCTCGCTCGAACGCATAGTCGGTGTCCTCCCACTCCACTCTACCATCACCACCACCACCACCACAGCTCTTCCTTTCTTTCTTTCCTCCGCTTCTTCGTCCTCCTCCTCCTCCTCCACTGCCACCTCCACCTCCACTTCTTCTTCGCCGACAACACGCGGTTTCGCCGTGACCTACCCCAAGCGAAGAGCTGCTCCGAGAGACGTGTTGTACGCGCTGCACACTCGCCCACTCACGGCCGGCTTTCTCTCTTTCTCTCGCGCCAGCGATATAGCAAGAGAGTAACAGAGATACGGAGAGAGAATGACGAAGCTGTATGAGCCGCTCGCATGTATTCGCGACGCCGGCCGAGGTTTATTCTTTGTATGTAGAGAGAGAGAGAGAGAGAGTCAGGCGCGACGTTTTTTTTATCGTACGTTGACTCCGCGCCGACAGATCGACGGCCCCGCTGGAGGCCCGCCGCCGAGCACTGCAAACTCATCCCGTAACTTCGATAAGATTGCGAGCTGCCGTACTCTCGGCTCTCCGATGCATCGAGCCGGACTCTTTCTCTCTCTATATGTATACTAGGCTGCTGCTGCTGCAGCATACGCTCAGCTCTGACGAAGGACGAGTATGCTGTGTGAAATTAATGCGCAATTTTTTTTCGCTCTTTTCCGACCGTCGCGGTCAGCGAGCGGTGTGAGTCATGCGATTGGAATAATAAATATTTATGTTCGATTAAAATTATTTATCGAGAAAAATTATTATGCCTCTTCGACGAATCGATAACGAAGTCGTAATTAAAGTAAACACCAAGTGTCCCTGAAAATCGGAGCAGCCGCGAATAAGACCGGTCGGCCATCTCGCGTAATAATTCAAAACGCGGGCGCCCTGGCATCCGGCGCGCCGCCGCTATATGTATATATACTATTATATACAGCGTCCTCCCGCTGCTCTCGCGCGCGCACATATGCAACGCGTTCTCGAAGAGAAAGAGAGTGCTGCTGCTGCTGCTGCATAGAGCCGCGGACGAAGCAAGCGAGAGAGGAAGAGAGAAAGACCAGGCGGACTCGCAAAAGATCGTTGCCCTTCTAAATATAAGTTTGCGAAATCGAAAAGCAAAACTGCGCTCTCGCGGACGAGAAAAAGAGGGAGAGAGAGGGAAAGAGCGCGCCGAGCGAGTGTGTGTGTATGTATATACGTGTGATGCGGAGGAGAGGAGAGGCTACTTCGGGAAAAATGCCGATCCTCGGAACTCGATTTATATATACACTTTTAATCGGGAGAGTACGTCGTCGAACGTCTTTCGACAGTATATACAAAGTTTTTCTTACAATTGACAAATGTCTATACTTTTATAGCGTAAACAAATCACTGCATTTCTCAAAGAATCTTATCTTATCCACTTACGTTAATATTTTACGCAGTTATCAGCGATATTTAATTATCAATAAACATAAAGATACGTCAAATTACCTTGAAATATGCAAAGAAAGCCTTTCTCACTTCCCCGTAACATTCCTCTTTCCCCTCTTCCGCCAATACTAAAATTCGCAAAACTCGCGAAATAGAACACTCGAGACGCGCTTGGTAAAAAAACGCTCTCGCTCTCGTCGTGTATAGTCGTAGGTCAGGTTTGTTAGCAGCAGCAGCAGAAACAGCGGAAGGGGGCGGTCGGAGATAAAAAAAGTCGGCGGGCGCGCTCGAAAAAAATAGCCGGCGCGCGCGCGATTTGGAATGTGGGTCAGGAGACGAGCGCTCGCATCAGAGAGAGAGTGCAACGGCCAATGTCGCCGGGAAAAAAATAAGTTGATACGATGCCCTGCTTCTTTCTTTCTCGGATCTTTTTTTAAACACATCTCCCTCTTACACCCAATTCTTCGTTATTCTTTTCTCCGCGTTCGTACACGATAAAGTCGGTGTTTCCTTGAGAGCGTGTTTTTTCCGCGTGAACGTTAATAATGAAAGATCGCGGCCTGAATACGCGAACGTCAAATAAAAGAAAGTGTTACAAGTGCGGACTGATACGAGCTTTAATTATTGCTGATGCTTTTTTATATAAAGCGGTGGCTTATCGCGGTACGAGGGTTATTCTTTGTATATTGGGGCAGCTGGAGATTACGTAACGCTTTTAATAAGCGAGTAAATTACTTAGCGGCCTTGGAGCGTCGCTCTGATAATGGTATTTAAATCTTTCGGGGATTTAAATACAATAATGTATTGAAATTGAGCGGTTGGCAGTATTGTATTTAAAAATCGATTGGCCACAGTGCGTTACGATATTTGAAAGTCAATCGAAAAGAAAAACTATTTTCATGCGAATCACAAGTAGCTATATGTACTTAGTTACACGACACGATGAAAATAGGCAGATCATATTCGCGACGTGAGTCACTGGCTTGAAAAAGTCTTTGAATATTTTTGGATTTTAATTAATTTCCAAGCACATAACAAACGAGATAATGGCTATCTTCTACAAAGCTTCGTTCTTCAAGTAGCCAATTTGGCTAATTTCGATTTAACCTCCTCCACTTGAGGTAATTAACTTTCAATTAAGAGAGTATACTGGCCCAGAATTCAGTCGATACTAGCGATCTTTTCATCAATTTAGAATATATACCTCGAGCATTCTCGCACAGAGCGATCGAGGAACGACTTTGTACACAAAAAGCTCCCGGTAACAGCCAAATGAAGGAATTAGAAACGCTTCTAAATAACCGTTTAAATCGCGCGCACGAGATAGCAGAGAGCTCTCGCAGTCCTGTAAAACACACACACACACACATAGACATTTCGCCGGCTGCAAAAAGACGGCATAGCATCTGCGTATAGCGGCCTTCCTTACTCCGTCCCGTCCCAAAAAAAACAACCGCATCAGCCAAGATAAAACGCTAAAGGATCCCGTCTAGCATTGCTCTCAGATAGAGTCGCCTCCCCCCATCTCTCGAGCTCTCGCGCGCAAGAAGAAAATTCAAATGCTTCTAATTACCTCGCGTGTCGGGCATAAAAAGCTCCTCTCTCTCTCTTCCCGCGCTCTCTCGAGTGTAAGGATTCAAAGAGGGCAATAACCAACAGCTGGGATAGCGCACGAGTATAGAGCGCGAGGGAGAAAGAGAGAGAGAGAGAGAGAAGTGACCGCTAATACGTAGAGCAGCGAGAGAGAGCAAGCGAGCGTCGGCAGCATCATCATCATCATCATTTTCTCTCGGCGGCGGCGGCGGCGTCTACGCGTGGGTGAATATCCTCGAGGAGGAACTCGAGCGCAGACTCCGCCGTAAGAAAGATGGCCTACGAGCTGCGCTATAGACACATAGTTTCGCTTCTCTCTCTCTCTCTCTCTTCTTTCGAGCTTCTCCCGTTTCACTCGCTCTTTCTCATTTTCTCTTATCTCATCTGCTCTCTTCTTTCGCCCTTCTCTCCCGCTGCTCTCGCGGTATATAAGCGAGCGGGGAAGAGAAGAGGAAAAAATTCGCGCACGCTTAATCTCGCGAAATCTAAAGAGCGAGAGAGGCAGAGCTCTGCGCAGTGCGGAGAGGGAAAAAAGGCGTCTGTCAGGATATGCGCCTGTGTAATTACTTTTATAATCTTGCTAATTCAGAACCGGTTTTTCTCTTTCACTCGCGGTCGCAAGCGCGCTCTCTCGCTAACGCAGTAAAACTTGGTACTGCAGCACGAATCGCGCCGGTGAATTAAAAATAAATACATTGTGCAGCCCGCGCGCACACGAGCTTTTAAAGAATACACGCGTGCGCTGTATGAGCGATCTTAAATCAAAGGCCTTTTTCTCTCTCTCCCGGAGATTAAATTATATTTTATGACCTTCGAACTGCAGCCTGTGTGCGTTGTAAATTATCGCCGATTTTTCGTCGCCACTGCTTCGAGGGTCGTTCGCTAAAGTTATTTTTAATTGACCGATCGATAACTCATACGACGAGAGAACAAATTTTTCCTTGCAATTCTAAGATCGGGATCGTCATCTAAAAAGTAAGCTCGAAACGAGGTGAAGAATTGGCAGTGGGTCACACAAGAAGACTCCGCATTTTTTCTCCTCTCCTACGTCACGGCGCATAACATAACCCGTGACGCAACACAGCGCCGAAATTCAGAGCCCGGTTTATCTTTCTCGGAAGGAACGGAGCAGGCGCCCCTCTCTCTCGCTCGTTCTTTTTCGCGGGCCCATACAGAACCAGCATCAGCTGCTCGCTCTCCCACTTTCGCTCTCTCTCTCTCTCTCTCGGTGCGCCGAAAAAAGGTCGGCCGTTGGCCCCGCGCGATGCGTGGCGGCGGGCCCCCGGTCCTACTAGCCCCGAAATTCCCGACTCGGAGTCAGTGTGCCACGCCGCTGCAGAGTTCAGTGATCCGCGCGCAGCTTCCGCGTCATCATCCCAGTCTCTCTCTCTGTATATATACTTGTGTATATACATATGCGCTGCTCTCGCGGTTTCGAGTATATACATACTATGCAGTGCAGCTGTGCAGCAGTATTATAGCTGCAAGGAGTCTCGCGGAGCAGGCCTTTCTCGCGTGGCGTGTTTATAGGAGAGAGAGAGAGAGAGAGAGAGAGAGAGAGGAGGTTGTGGAACTCCGACGTGGGTGTCTTAGCCTCGACCTTCCCTCTCGTGTCCTGAGGTCTCGAGAGCCTCGCTCTCGTCGCGAATCTTGCATACGTATAACCCTCTCTCTACGCGCAGTCTCGTGTATATATATTCACCGGCGAGAAAGGTCTATGAGTGCAGCCTCACTTCCTCCGCGAGTCTTCCCCCGCCGCCGTCGTTTTCATCTATATACTCCTATATACCGCCAGCACCAGACTGGCTGTGCCGCGAAAATCTCGCCGGGATACGAGAAAGCTGACTGACTGCACTTATATATATATATATATATGAGCGAGTGTGCGCGAGGGCGTTGTGCGACGCCGAGATGCTGCCGCGGCGATATTCAAGGTTTAGGCCACTGCCGAGTTAATTATAAAAATCTCGTCAAATTTCGGATAAGATACACGCGTATAATATCTCAAAGTACACATGCGAGGGCGACGCGATACCGATACGCCGACAGCAGAGATATACGACAATTAGAATCGCGTAACCGTAAATCACACACGCGCGAAAAAAGGGAGAGACGAATTTCAGTGAGTAGAGCTGCATACGAGTATACGCAAAAAGTGCAGATGCTCGTCGTAACTGTACGTAATAACACGTCTAACGCGGCGCGTGTCTAATGTACACATCCGCGTTATAGGCGCAGATAAAAAGCCGCTTCTCGCACGCGCTGCAGTGATAATGCGCGAGCAGATCGATAGACAGACAGATGGCGCGGTAAAAATCGCGGAGACGCGAAAATATAGCTATAATAAAGAGCGATCGATGACGCAGAAAGAGCGAAAAGACTGCTCTCGCGTATATGTATACCTTCGGACCTTCGCTCTTCCCCCGCTAGCGTTCACTCGCGTGCAGCCAATTGCCGTCGAGGACGCGCCTGTCGCCCGCGTATACGCAGGAAAAGGAAGCTGGAGGTTGCGAAATTTGTCGAAATCGCCGGACCGGCTGTCGTACTGCAGCTCAAGGTCGCGAGTCGCGAAATTCGGCAAGTCGCGGTATGGTAGCCCATAGGCTGGAAAAACTGAATGGAAGCTGCGGCAGCGTCGCAGGGAGGTATATATAGGGAAAAAGCGAGCTCGGCGGAGAGACGACGACGGAAAAGAAAAGAGCCGGAAAAAAGAGTGGGAGAGGCGGCGGAGGTGGTGGAGGAGGATGTGAGAGAGAGCGGGAGGAGGTGGAGGAGGAGGGGGGCGGGTAGCAGTTGCCCTCCTCCTCCTCCTCCCACCTCGCCGCAGCCCTGCTCTTTTCCACCATAGGCCCCCTTTTCCTTTTCTCTCGTCGGGTCTCTGTCCCTCCGTGGCGCTCGTCGCGGTACGCGCGCGATATTCGACCACCGAGAGACAGGCGGCCGTGTGCTGAGCAGCAGACATACAGCTCATACTGAGAGCAAGTAAGCGAGCGAGCGAGTGCAGCAGCAGCGGCAGCAGGAGGGAGGGAAAGCCGGAGAAGAAAAGAGTGTGTACGGCGCGGCGCGCGCGAGAGACTGCTCGCGAGCGAGACGCACCACTCACGGACGGCAATTGCGGCTTCGCGTACACGCGCTCTCGTATACACGTACGATACGTGCGAGGGGAGAGAGAGACTGACTGACTGACTGAGAAAGAGCGAGAGAGGGAGAGAGAGAGAGAGAGAGAAAATCGTGCGCCGGTGGTGGTGTGGCCGCGCTGCCGTCGCTGCTGCTCTGCTCTCCGCCGCCGCTGCCGATGCCGCTGCAGCGCCAGAGAGTTTTTTCCTTCTGACGACAACAACACACCGACCGGGAGAGCAGCGCCAGCGGCAGCCTGCCTCTCTCTCGTCTTCTTCGTTTTCGGCCCTTTTCGTTTCTGCCGAGAGTCGCCGCAGTTTCATATATGTGTATATATACCTGCGAAAGTCACCCCCGCGAGTATAGTGCGCGATCCTAAATCTCGGTATTACATATACATATACACACGGACAAGTAAAAGGGAGGAGGCAAACAACAGTGACTGTGTGTGTGCTCTCGAACGATGGACTCGTGGAACAGTGTGCCATATCTTGTGATTACTACGATTACTTCTTTTTTATTATCCAAACGCTACCACCGACATTCTGTGATCCATCACTAAGTTTCTTCCTTCGCAACTCTGCTGCGCTGCTGCTGCTGCTGCTGCTGCTTCTTCTCATCCGAGGACGACGCGCTATATACGCTCTCGTCTCTCGCATTATTTAGTCTCGCACTAAATTAAAGCACCGGTTCATCGAGGTAAGCGTGTCTCTCTCTCTCACTCACTCTGTTTATCACCCAGCGGCAATATTTGCATATTTTTTTCACGCTCTTTTCCACCGACTACTCGCCTCGTACACCGATGCAGTATAACGCACTCGCGCGCATTTTATTCAAATTATAAAAAAAACTCTATACTTTGATTAAATCGACGATTACGATAAAGTGACTGCGTCAACCCCATCATAGCGGAAACCGCGAAACACCGCCGTCGTCCTCATAGGCCGATCGGAGACGAGAAGAGGATCGCGAGCGAATTCCGGAACGAGGACGACGCGCTCCTCCGAGCACGAATGCGCGCTGCACCACCGTCGTCGTGTAATACTCGACGTGTGTCGGACGACGTAAGCGCAGGCAGCTCCGATACGCGAGACGATCGCTTCGTGCGTGCATGTCTGCTGTATCGATATATAGGCGAAGGTTATAACACACTGCACTCTCGACAGTAAGGAATATTCGACTTTGTCAAACTCCGCTCCTTCTATATCTTTCTCGGCAAACTCAGCCGTCGCTGTTGGCTTCCTCAAAAACGCCTTATTAGATTCCACCTGTTGCGCTCGCGCGCGACGGCTCGGATGTGCTTTGCTGCTGCTGCTGCCTCGGAGGAGAGATTCCGCCCCCGCTTGGCTCTCGTTTTTTTTTTGTTAGCTGGGGTGGGACGGCTCTGGGGAGTTTTCCGGCGTTTTTTATACGGACAAGGGGAGCCGTCGCGGCTTTTGTGGTCATTGGCTGGCCGCTGCTTTTACGCCGGCTATCTCGGGAAATTGAGTTTAGTCGAGGACTGTATTAACTGGGCTGCGGTATTTTGGGGATATCAAATCTGCGCGCGTTTTTTACGTTATGCAAGGAGAGTTACTTGCTGCGAACGAGCGAGTAAACAATCGCTGCGTAATGATTCACTTGTACATTATATATCGGAGACTAGAATGAAACATCCGCCTCGGCGCACAATCTAGCCATTAATAAATAAGATACCGCGCGCTAACTGCTGCAGCTGCCAAAGAACTGCGGCGCGGCAATAACGCTGTGTATTATTCAATTTACCTAACGTACGTACATCTATATATACGAAAGCAAACATTGAATCACGCTATTATAGATACGCACACGAATGATGTGTAGACTCGCGGATATACTCGTAATAGTTGCGCAAAATTTTCCTGGCCACGCCGGCTATATTTAAAAATACTCCGTAACAAAGAAAGTCGCGCGAGAGCGCTCGTGAAACGGAGAAAGAGAAGAAGAGGAGGCACGCGTATGTGCGTCGGGAGAAGATAAGACCGCAAGAGAGACGCGCGTTGCTGCTGCTGCTGCTGCAGCCGCGACCTACTCCAACCGGCTGCGAATTGAGACTGTATTCTTTTCTTTCTTTTAGCTGCAGCCGCCGCCGCGTGTCTCTCGCGTTTCTCGCGTTCCTCTGCGGGCGGCGGTATTAGCCGCGGCTAGAATGTCAGGGGCACTCATGCCCCCGTTAAAAGAGGGTCCGTTAAATAACTGGGTGAAAAGGGGAGGATTCTTATTTTCGTTAGAGAAAAACCATTGTATAAACACGCTTCTGTCGAATATTCAAGGATCAATGGACCGAGAGAGCGTGAGTCACTTCTCCTCTCGCGACTGCATTCGCTCTTTTTTCCTACTCTCTCTTGCGCGCGGCGTCCCTCATTCCAATTCGGTCCGCACGCAGCCGGCAATCGCTGCATGTATACGTATATATATATATATATATATATATATATATGTATGCGCGCTCTTCTCCCTCTTCTTTTTTTTCCTATGTGTACATGTACGTATCTACGTATGTACGTACTCTCCTCCACATCCTCGCGCATATAAGTTCCCTTTTTCTGAGTTCAACGACTCCTTATATTCCGCGAGAGTCGAGCGAGAGAGAGAGGGAGGGAGGGGGAGTAGAGACGCGCGACGGGGGTTTGCTGCTGCTGCTGCGAGAAGTGTCAAGAGAAGTCTCTGCTGCTGCTGCTGCTGCTGCTACAGAGACTTTGCGCGGGAGGAAGAGAGAAAAGAAGGAGGAGACGGACACGAGAGTTTATTTATGCCGCGGGAAAACGCCGATGGGATTTTTCACTCTTTGTGCAGCATCGGATATCGTTCGTTCTTGGGATTAATTATAACTTTTAGGGATACATCGTTCGTTATTTTTATCTGTGCATATAAATTAATGTATATACATTAAAAATTGAAAAGGTCAAAGTTATGATCTCAATAAATAATGATCGCTCCAGTAGCGTTTCATCTTCAGCATTGACCATTATCATTTTATTAAACTCTGCGCGACGGGCAGAAGAAGTAGAGGGAGAAAGAAAGAGGGACACCACGTTAAAAAGAGAAGCATCACGAGAGGAGATCGAGAAAAAGAGCGGGCGAGCGGCGCACTCGCGAAGAAAAAGGAAAAAGACGAGAAAGAAAGCGAGCAAGAAGAAGCGACGAGGAGGTTGCAGCAGCGAAAAGACGTGGCAACTGCGCTGACATAAAACATACTTATATATGCACAAGATGCGGCCGACAGCATCCGATGTGGAGCGATTTTTCTCTGCCGTGACGGGGAGAGAAAAAAAAAAGAAAAAAGTCGACGCACTCGGTGACCGTGACACTCGCTCGCGAGATACTCTGCGGCAGTATATAACTCTCGCACAACTCTGGCGAATTATCGAGGAAAATAATGGTAAAAATTGACGCGCGCTCGATCGATGGCACGCGGCGAATGTTTAATTGTGGACAGTATAATAGCCGATAGGAGAGAGCTCTTTTTATTTGTTGATAAATATGGGAGATTCGCGTTTGTTTATTTGCGGCATATTTTTGTTATCGTTCGAGCTTTCGAGGCTACCGATGACGCGGGGGCAATGTTTTTTTAAGCGAATGAGGAATCTCATTTTAAATAGAGATCGCGAGTGAGAGCTGAGAGTAGAAATTGTACAGAGCTTGAGCGGATAACGAATCGAAGCTGGGGCTATTTTTACGCGATTTATAAATGCGAAATAAGTATTATATAGTATAACAGACAGTTTAATAAGAAAATCAAGCGAGTAGAGAGCGATCCAGGGCACTCTTTGTTTGTTCCTCGCGCCAGCTCTCAAGACTCGGAATGATTAATCGATGCATTGAATTTTCATTAAAACGAGCGCTCGATGATTTTCCATACGCTCCTTATTCCAGATAAGCGTGTATACGCCGTGATTAATTAAGCGTATGCACGCAACGTCGAAAATAATTTTTCGAAAACTCGCCCCTTTTTCACTGCAGGTCCATTCCATTATTTAATTAGTGAATCAAACGATACGTTTAACCCTCTGATTAATCATTTGCGCAGCTAACAAATCGTCAAAACGCAGCCTCTGAAAAATCCCTCTTTGAGCCCTCTTATCTCTCCGCTCGCCCTTTTCCGCGCGCCCGCAAAGAGAGAGAAGAGACCGACGAGCTCTGCTCGCGGCTGCTGAACCTGACCTCCGACAACGCAGAGCGGCGGCGGCGGCATTCTTCTCCTTCTACATGCATATATATACATGCACACACACACACACACATTGAGAGACAGAGAGCAGCGCTCGAGTGAGAGAGAGAAAGAAAGAGCTTGCACCGAGTCACGCTCCTACGTCATTAAAATAAATTAAAGATTATCAGGTCGCCGCTTCCACTGGCCAGTCGGCGACCGCGCGCGGCCTTCTTTTTATATTATCCTCGTCGCGCTCGCTCCTCTCTTTTTCGTTCTTTCTTCTTTTTTTCCAGCGCGATTTGCTCGCTCTCTGTGTATATACAGTCCCGAAGGCGACAACCGAGGCTCTTTCGCGCTTAAAAATGACCTCGACTTGATGCAGCCGCGTTTTTTTCCTCCTCTCTCTCTCTCACCAGAATCATTTCAGTTCCCGATTGAGATTTTTTCGCCGAATCCGGAATAATTGAACTGCACGCGCTTCGCTCGCAAAACTAAAATAACACAGAGTTAACGCAGAGCACTCGAAAAAAAGTATGCCAGGCTCTCTCACCTTCACCCCGACTCTCCGAAAGACAGTTCAAACAGAGAGAAAGAGTATGCGCAATCTGTTAGCACCGTGCTGCAGCGTGCATCATCAGGCGCACTGATGCTTACTTTCGTCGAGAGCTTCGGTCTCTGATGGCGCGACAAATTCGCGCATTGTCTCACCTTGCGCCTCCGGCG
This sequence comes from Cecidostiba fungosa, assembly GCA_900474305.1. Classification (NCBI taxonomy): domain Eukaryota; kingdom Metazoa; phylum Arthropoda; class Insecta; order Hymenoptera; family Pteromalidae; genus Cecidostiba; species Cecidostiba fungosa. The sequence continues at coordinate 111,572 of UCOJ01000143.1, read as the reverse complement.
CTCATAAAAAAAGAGCTGCAGACGCAAGGTTACGTGCAGCTCACCGCAGTCGTGAAACGGAATACTTATCCCTCTCCGTCTCGCGCGCTTTCTGGAGAGAGTGTGAAAGAGAGAGAGAGAGAGAGAGAGCGCAGAGCACGTGGTTATAATACACGTCGGCACTCGGGTCGATCGCGACTCGTGTGCCGCAGTTGAACCACGCGGCCGTGAATAATCGAAGCGGCTTCCGATAATCGTTTCGCTGCACCGAGCCGCGCGGCTTATTGTTTTGCTCCGTCTTCGTATTAGATCGGGCTGTTGATTTCTCTCGCGTTTCTCAATCTATCTCGAATCTTTTATTCGTAAAAAAATCATAGAAGAAGAAGAAGAAGAAAAAGAAACAACCGGCTCATTGTTTTCATCGCGCTGTTCGTCACTCTTGCTCGTCGGCTACTCGCGCGTTGATGAATGAAACATTAGCGCGCGCGTGGATAAGAGTCATTGTCGCGTCGGGTGATTTCCCGCGTACACGTACTCGAGTACAGCCTTCTCTCTCTCTCTTGAGCTACACGACGTATATACGTATAACGTAATAATAGATTTTCATTCGCGACGCGAATGTAACGCCGCCGGCTATTCTCGGCGTCTAAACGCGCGTATTAATAACGGCTGATGCCGCCGTTCAGTCCCGGACCGGCTCGAGAGGAATCATTCATGACGTACCTGGCGTTTATCGGTGCCGACGATCATTGAACGACGAAGATCAATGACAGCGTTTTTCCTCAATGGGCAGTTTTCTTCAATAACGCTCGTTACTCTCGAGAGAGAGACTCGGAATTAATAGATGCTAGTATTATTATAGAAGCTGATATGCCTCGTTGAGAGATTTTAGCCGTTGTCTAACCAATCTCGGCCGTATCTACTATAGGTATACATATGCCGCATTGAAGTCCCTAATAAGCGCTATATACAAACTGCTTAGAACTCTCAAGATACATGCTAATAATATACCTTTGGAAATTGCAATCCTTTTAATCTCTTTTCCTACTATACTCTGGCTGTGATGTACACCGCGCCCTACAATTATACCGAAAACAATTACTTTTATCGCGGCGAGTATCATCATCCCATTAAAAGCACACGACTACTACATAACCACTCTCCCCTCATCCTCGCGCTCTATTCCCATAACACACAGTTCTGGTATACATGTAGTAGCAGCTGTTTGTACAAATCACCGTTAAGATTCGTCGAAGCATTCGCGTCTCATGCAAAAAGCTCATCTCGATTACCGCATCGATAATAGCGAAAAAGAACACGTCCGATCAATTGAAACGGCATAACTCCACGGCCGACCTACATCCGCGTCGTGCGGCGACGACGAGCCTCCAAAAAAGCTCGTCTCGCGAGCAACGACATAACAACAGCACTCAGCATCGTCAAACCAGTTCCCGAGACTCTTCCTCTCGATCGCCGCAAGAAACCCGTCGACAATATCCGCGAATCTCGCTCGATTTCCGCGGAAGTCGGCACAGCCTCTCTCTTTCTCTGTTACTCGCGCACGCATCAGTATTATAGCGGCTCCTCGTGTTTATATATACCAGACGCGCGCGCGCGAGCACGTGCGGTGACAGACGCACCATTGAGCTCGCGAGCCGGCAAATTATAGGCGCTAGCGAGCCATTATCGCGAGCTCGCGCGTGCTGCGGAATTTCCTATATACTCGCACAATGTGCTTTCTCCGCGGGAACGGCTGCGGCTTAGTCTAGACAAGGCGGTTGATTGTAAATTCTGATGCGCGGGGAGAGAGGTATTTTTTTTCACTAGTATTACGTGAAATAATACAAATATAATACACAAGTGCATATCGAATTGACGAGGAATCTTTCCGAATCGAACTAAAAATATATATAACGGCAATACACTCGTGACTCGAAAGCTCGGCAATATCCGCACAATCGCGGTATAGCCTCGAAAAATCGACAAGCAGCTCGTCTATTTATACGCCCGTCGGCTGCAGCGGCACGTCCAAACTTATATTACCTCGCGAGAGAGCAGATGCGTTTTCTCGATTTATATTTTTATACGTAGACGCTAGGGCAGACGCTATATAGCTAGCGGGAAAAGCTCGGCGGCTCTCGCCAAATCGCGCGAAAAAAGGAGAGCGAGAAACTGCGCCGCGCTGCGCCTGGTATATATGCATATAATATATGTATAGTATGCGCTGCTTCTGCTGCTGCTGCATCGATGCATTATCGCGTGCAGACCGGCGTCGGCGGCCGAGTGCAGTGTTGGTGCGTATATAAATAACATTGGCGTAGACGTTTCTCCCTCTCGCCACTGCTGCTGCTGCTGCTGCCTCCTCCTCTACTTCTTCTTTTTCTTCTTCGGCGTTTCTTTATTCCTTTCTTTCGCGAGCGGAGCTCTGCAGCTTTTTACGCCTTTTTTATTTTTAATTTAACTGCCCGCCGCGTTTTCCTCGGAATCGCCTTTCTTTATGGCGCACTAGAAGTCACATTTTAAGGATGTTTATTTTTTTTTATTTTCTTTAAAAAAAAGTATCTATTCCAGATCGCCTCTCGTAATCGAATTAAAACACGGCCTGTGTAACTCGATCGAATGTTGTCACGGTAGAAACGAATGAAACAAAAAGCGCTCCAATCAATCGATATCTTTGTCCTCGTATCCCCGTCTCCAGCGACACCGCATCTCGCCTTCCTTCTCTCTCACACACACACACACACACACACACACACACACACACACACACACACATACACGCTAGCGATTTCAAACGGCGCCGGGAATATACTTTGTTATCGAGCGCTCTTATCATCCGCGCATTGGAAAATTTTTCACACTATCTAATGTGCTGCTCTATATCAATGCCGACTTTGCGAAAAATCGCCGCGAGTGGTCGTTAATAATAAACCGATCGACGTTGCGACATCCTCGTATAAATAAGAGGCTTCTCTCTCAGCATTACTTAGAAGCACTGCGGAGCATCGGGAAAGAAAGAGAGAAAGTCGAGCGCGCGCGCGCGGGAGCAGCAGAAGAAAGACATTCATTATATTATGCAGTATGTGTATAACTCCGGGAAGGAGCTGAGCGCGCGCTGGGCGCGTGCTGGCCCTTATATACTTGCGCGCAGTGCACGCGAGCGCTTGTAATGTAAGGCGCGTGTACGCAAATGCACGCGAGCCGAGCGTACAATGCGCGAGCACGTAAGATGACTCAGAAACGAGTTCGAGAGGCGAAAGAAGAAACCAGCCGCGCGAGAGATCAGGCTTGAGCCTAGGATAGCGCGCGAAAGTTGTTTTAAATCCGGACTAAAAGTTCCGCAGGTTTTTGATAAGATTCCCGCGTGCGCGCGCGCGGGAAAGGCTGCCGTTGGCCTCTATATAAACTTATGTATAGCGGTTCACGAGACTACTTATTATTATTAATAATACCGAATCTCTCCGGGGCTGTGAGAAAGCTATATATAGAAGCTGCGAAAACGAGTTTTCTATCGGTACGCGATTACAAACCAGAAGACAAGGTGTACACGCTGATGCTTAGGAACCTCCAACCTCGCCTGCGTATATGTCTCTCGCTATCTCATCTCGATTTCACATCGAAAACCAAAAACCTCAAGTAGTCGCTCTTATATATACTTTTTTTTCTCTCTCTCCCACTCGTGAGCACACATACACTCCTCTGATGCTATGGTAACATGATAAACAAATGAGACTTGGCAACGCGGCCTGCTGCAGCCAAGGCCTACCGGCGCACTTTTATTTTCTCTCTTTTTCGCGGTGCAGCTCTCGGGAGAGAGAGAGAAAGAAAGATCGCTGCAGCAACCGTCGCGCGCGAGAGAGGAGAAAAAGAGCGCGGGCCAAGAAAGAAGGGAGAAAGAGCCGGGTACTCGCTCATTGCCTCCTACTCTTCGTTATGCTCTTTTTTCTCCGGCCGATGCAGTGTCAGTGTCTGATGTTCTGATGGGATGCTGTTTGAATTTTATTAACAAAAGAAATCGATAAAACTCATTCGTTATTTGGCTTTTTGAAAGCTGCGCTATTATAGTATTTAAAAGCGCCAACGAAAGGGCGCAAAGGAAAATCGAAAAACTTTACTATCCACACTTTACACTTTACAAGTGCATTAAAGACATTTTCCATATACAACGTAGCTCGAGCGCGTGCATATAAAACGTCCTAGACAACCAATATTCCCCCTCGTGGAAAAAAGGCAAAAAGAAGCCGGCTCGGAGAAACTCAAGCTCAAGAAGAAAAAGAAGAAGAAGAAGAAGAAGAAGAAAACGAAGAATAAGAAGAAGAAGAGGAGAGGAGGACGACGACGACGAAGAGCAAGGAGGCAGAAGAAGTATGCGCGCGGACGAGCAAGAGAGCAAGAGCCGACCGTCCGCCTCCGCAGCAGAAAGAAAGAGCGGAGCTAAACTGCGACTTGCACATTCGCCTTCCCCTCATTTTCCTCCTCTCGGCTACCTTCTTCTTTCCTGCACCGCCGCCGCGTTTATTTTTATTGCGCTGCGGGAGAAAAAAGTCGGGAGGAGGAGGAGGAGAGAGAGAAAAAGAAGAAAGGCCTCGCTCGTTCATTGCCCATGGTCAGTAATTTCGAGTAGGGAGTGTATATATATATATATACACGCGAACACACGTACACACCTACGTACACCATACTCTTCTGCTGCAGCAGCGAGGCGAGAATGCGGCGACGGCCTTCGCGCGCTCCTCCTTTTTTTCCGCGCGGTCCTTAGCCCCTCGCGCCTTCTTTTCTCTCTCTCTCTCTCTCTCCAGCGGCGCTTATTTCGTTTATTTGCAACTTTATTTATATCAAGGGCTCGAAGCCGCGCGCAGAGCCTCTCAAGTTCAGCGCGGGGATATGCACGTACTTTTGCAACGCACTTTTCGAGAGATTTATTCTCGGAAAACTGATCGCTCGCTGAGGCTATTACTTTCACTCGCAGCTCTCGCCTACTTCTTAATCCGAAGGTTTTCTTCTTCTGACGGGATTTCAACGGGCCGGGAGGTGGAGTTTTTTTTTTTTGTTTTCTTTCTTTTTTTTTACTTTGCGCTTTTGTTTGGCCTTTGAAGCGCGAAGGTGAGGGACTTTTATTGTGCGGCTTTTAACGAGTTGCGATGAGCTGAAGTAGTTTTCTTGTGATTCTTCAAAGTTTCGCAGAGTCGCGAGAAATGTAGAGAGAGAGAGAGAGAGCTGAAATTGCTCATTCTTTATTCTCTGCTTTTGTATATAAACTATTAGATCGTAGAGAAAAATGTTGGATTATGAAATTTCGATTAGATCTGATTGACGATATTAAGTGAAATAAATTCTCTTTCCAAGCCGAGACTAAGTGAATATTTTACTGCTCATTACGTGGAACGTTACTGCGATTGCAACCAGGCGTTACGGCAACAATTACAATAAATTAGCGGACTAAGCACCGCGCAGCCGTTTTATTTACTAACTTCTCTCTCTCTCGGCGCGACGATCATCCAGACTTTTCACTACTTCCTAGCAATTACTCATTAGAAATTTTTCGCGCTTGAGCCGTATAAGAGAAGAAGAGAGGCACACGACGAGTCGAGTGTGCGCCGAGCTGTGAGCAAAGTATAGACCGCGATGCTTGCTTATCGTGACGTCAGTGATAAAAAGGCAGCCATGATGGATAGGGAACGCGCACAGTCTTCTTCTACTGCTTCCCACTCGAAGAGACTCCGCCCCATTTTTCGAGGCGAAAGCCGCGTAGACGATTTTGCATCTCACGCCATTTTTAAGCCAATGTTAGCTCCGCTACTCGCCGTCGAAAATTTATCGGACTGTTTGCACGCGCGCGCAGAGCTCGAATTATAATTAGAGCTTCTGCTGAATTTCTGCCGATGCTGCGCTCTGAACTCGATGCGCTCGTTCCCTCCTGTGGCATAATTTTCTGATTAGCGCGCGTTTTTTGGCCCCGTCCAGGCCACGAAAAATGTACAAGTGCGGCTGCTTCCTGCAAGCTTTTCGAGCGTTTCGACGAGCTGATGACTATAATATAGAAATACACGCATCCATTGACCGTTTAATCAATCGTATGGATCGACAATTTATCGAAACATTTTTACGCAAACTAATAATAACCTTACATCAGCAAATAAATGTTTGAAAACACTTTTCGACGATATCTAATGTTTATCTGATTGTTAATGAAACTCGTAGTCGCATGCTTGCGGCGCAAAGAGAAAAATCTCTAATCGGAGATAACGCAAGCTTGCGTATTATGTACGAAAACAAAGAGCCAACTTAATTTGATCGTATCAATTAGCGATTTTTGCGGCGAATGACAAGAAAAAAAAAAGAAAAAGATAAAGTAGAGGAAAAATAAGCGCGAGACCTTCGTGGAAAAAACCAAAGTGTCTCGATGCGTTATTTCCTGATTCGCCAGGCGTAAACTTTATCGATCATCAGAAAAATACGAGGATTGCCTGAAATTATGAAAAAAATTGCAGACAACGCTTGGCCGCCCACGTGATCATCGATTCCAGTATTTGACAGACATTCATCGATCTCTCGGCACTCTATATCTCGACCTACACTCGGCAGCAACACACGAATAGAGCTTGTGCACCCTATATGCAGAGGAGTGGGAGAGAGCGAAGATACCGCGAGACTAGGCGAATCGCCTAGCGCTTCCGGATTTCCCGACTGCAGCGCTAACTGTCCTCTCTCTCTCTCTCCACACATACACACAAGACCATGTGTTATTCCAATCGATAGACTCGTCCACACACAAGCAAAGACGCATTTTTCAGAGGCTAGGCTTGCGCTTATCAGCTCGCGTTCGCTTTTCGCACTCTTTTTTCTCGCGCTCGCCGAGCAAGAGAGAGTGTGTCGGCTGAACGCGCGGCCGTCTCTCTATACTGCACTGTACTGCAAATCGTCTCTTAGTTAGCGACGCCACTCGCTGGCGCGCGCCCGCGCACGCACGTTTTTCGCGCCCTTTTTGCGATAAGCACGGAAGTCACTCCGTCAACATCGCCTGTGATCAACTCAGCGCTCAGAGATGTGTAATTCAAGACTGCAGTTGTTGTTGCTCGTCGTGTGAAGTGTGAAGACAAAGTGTGTCGTTTTCAGTTATAAAAGACAAACTCAAGAGGAAAACAGAGCGACAGAGAGGCCGATTCACTGCCAGAAAACTCTCGTCATCCGAGCGAACTGCATATCCGGCACAGTTCGATAGGAATCTTCGATGCCCGGCACATCAGTGCGAACTTATGCAACTCTGTTACGGCCGGTCGCCGCTGCTTCCCCTAGTTTCGATCTTTTTTGTCTTGCATAAGCGACGACGACGACCCATTTTTCGCTCATCGTCGTAGTACAACAGTCCGCAGCAGCCGATGCTCCAAGATGTACGCGTCAGCGGAAAATCACGGCGCTTGGACGCCTCCACCGCCGGCCGACTCGGCACCTCCTCCAGCGGTGCCGGTCCAACCTTCGGAGCACCACCAACTCGACCAGCAGCAACAACCGCATCAGGAGACTCATCCGCGCAACCATCACCCGGCCTACGTGCCGCCGACGTATCATCAGCCTCATCCCCATCACCATCACTTGCCGCCCCATCAGGTAATTAACGCCGTGTGAGAGAGAGAGAGAGCGAGCTCTGCATCGGCCACTTCTCGCTCCCGCAGATAACAGCCCCCGACTATATATACGATCGATGTTGCTGCGACCGCGTATGTGCACGCGTTACACGCACAGGATATTGCCTGCTGGCGCTGCTGCACTACGGGGACTTTTTTCGATTTACCGCGGTGCGTAATTTCGTGCGGATCGAGGTAGTGGGGCTTGATGAGAATATGGGCTGTGGCAGTTGTTTGCTGGATTTTCCTAATTTCTTGCTGATAAGGTTAGCCCAGCTCGCTGCATATGCGGCGTGAAATTTGATTTTGCCCCGCTGCAGATGACAGCGCCGTTATAAACTGATGCGCTCTCGCATACGCTTTTAGAAAAAGTGAGATAATACAAGAGAGAATAAGAGCATTTAAAAAACGCGCAAGTTGCATTTTTCAAAGAAATTAAATTGCACATCTATCGATAGCATCAATGAGAGCTGGTTCCGCTAGCAACTTATATTCGCCTATTCATGCAGCCCCGCGCGCGCGTCTCACAATTGCGACGGAGAAGAAAAAAACGACTAATCCATTGTGCCGAGAAAATTCATTCTTCCTCCCGATCGAAAAAGAAGGAAAAGAAACACGCGTACACGCGACTCGCCGTGTAGATAATATAAAAGCGTGTAATAGCGCAGATGGTCTCGCTCTCCAGGGCCCGATCGCCGCTATGCGGAGTATAATCAACGATAGATCGCGCTCTCTTTTCTGTCGTGGGAGAAAAAAGTATTGCCACGCACGCGATACGCCTCCTTCTTTCTAGGTATCTCTCTCTCTCTCTGAATAATAGAAAAGACACACGAGGACACGATTAACCTTCGAGCGTTAATTTTTACGACTCTCAATCGATAAAGCATTCCGAGGAGTCGAAAATTTTCCATAATAAAAACCAGTCGCATCCCCCGTAGCATTCCTCGTTCCGCTCGCACCTCGCGAAGGCCGACCGGCTGCTGCGCAAACCTCTCCTCGTATGTATACACACAAACACACACACAGAAGAGAGGCAGGTCCAGCTGCCTCGATCCAGCTCTCCGCGGTTTTGCATAATCCGCGCGGAGAGACAGAGAGAAAAATGACACCGGCGGCCCAGAAAGCGATAGCCCGGTTGAAACGACGACCGCACGCGTACGCGCGCGGAGCAGCCTGTCAAGCCTCTCTGTTATACTTGTGACGTGTGCGGCGTCACGGCAAAAAACGAATAGAGAATCCTCGGCTTTTTTTTTCTCGGAATCGCGATAGGCCGCAGACGATGCGCATACGCCAAGGCTGGCGATCCTCCTTTTCTCCGAGCGAAGATGATTTTGTTGTTATTCGAGAGCGGACCAATCGCTGTGCGAGCTGCGAACGATTGGGTTACCGGAGGTGTGCAGAGGTTAGAGAGGCGCCCGTTATATGAGCTTACGGTACTTGACTGAATGCGAAAGCGACGCGTGGGTGATGAGACGAGGGGACGCATTTTTGTAAAACATACTTTTTCGCGAAAACTGTCGTATATTCGTCGAGAGGTGAATTATTGGATCTGTGGGAGCCGTTATTTACATATACTCAAATTGATTTGTACCGATGTCGCGTAATTAATTTGATTAATATTCTGCATTGCTCTCGGTGTTCAATATCCGAATTCCAGAGTTTTTGTTTTTAAGTAAATATGCATTCGATATAATTGCAGTGTGTCAATGTAATTATTAATCGGGCAATCAATTAGCGCGGGAAATCGATGAAGCTCTTAATTCGAAAATAATTCCCGGCGAATGAAAATTAAAGGCCGCGACTTTTCTCAAATTATCGCTTGTGCAAACAAACGTTTCACGATTTTACGAGAGTCAGTAGCGCACTTCTGTCACCGCAAACGTTTGTTATTAAAAAGTCATTGTCAACGCGTTCGACCGCTAAAACTTTTTCACGTGTACCATAACTCAGCCATTAAAAGTCAATTACTTGCGAACCATCACGAATATCGCTAGCCGATAGTGAACGCACTACGTTAAGCAAAGTGACAAATAAAAAACATGTATATCGCTTTCTTCGTATATACTCGTGCAAAGCAATAAATCAAGAGAAAACTATACAGTATCACACTCGAAGCTGGCACAAGCACCGAGACTAATTAAGCGAGGCATGCTATTTTTCGCGCATCAGCGCGTTCGGCCGTTCGCGATCCGACAGCGAGAGCAGCGAGAAAGAAAAGCGGAAGCCCAGTCGTCCGGTATAGCATTGGACGTGTAACGAGTCGGCCGGATTAAGGCCGACAATTACAGAGCTCTGGCTAAATTCGCCACTCGAACGCACCTTGCGTTAACGGGTAATTGGTCGGCGTTGCTTAAGTGGATTATATTTATCGAAGCTACTGGCCGGTTGATGTTGCACTTCTTTTTTCGAACATTACCGCAAAACAGAGGACTATCGAGCTGCGGTTTACTATTCAAAGCCGGAGATTTCGAAATTCGATTGCTCTACCGCCTCCTCTCCCTGGAAACTCGAAATCCACCCCCTTGGCTTCGAAAACCCACGGCCGGCCGGATCCCATCTATTTGCCAGCAGCAGCAGCAGCAGCAACGTGTATCCATTTGTCTCTCTCTCTTGGCCACACAGTCGCGCACGCGTCCCCTTGTGCGCTTGATGCATACGCGTATATATATACGTACCAACGTCGCTACGTACACAGAGGGCTATAGCAGTAGCCCAGGTTTTCCCTTAATTCGAGTAAGGGCGTATACGTATATATAGCCAACGCAGCAGTAGCAGCTAAGGCATTATAAGGCCCTCGGGTAAGGCTGTGCGGAGGGACTCGGAGCATTAGCCTCGGCATGTGCATGCGCCCCGCCACTGTCGCTCGGCGAAGGAGAACATGTGCGAGGGAGAGAGGACTGCTGCATGCGTGGGCGGCGATAGAGGGGCTATCTCGAGCTACCTCGAGCCCTCTGTGACTATACAGTAGAGTATAAGCCACACGGCGTCTCGCAACGTTGCGAATAATTTCGCCTCGGTGTAACGAAAATTTCCGACGGATATATATGCCATCATGCAACATTTTAAGCAGAGTAATGGCTACTACTTTTGTTACTTCACATCGGCAATATTTAGTCGAAGAAAAATAAAGTCGACGCTATCGAAGCGAGATCATCAGCGGCGCAATAAGAGAATGGGTAAAAAGGAGAGTGAGAGGAAAGAAAAGAAACGACGGGGAGGAAGAAGCGATTACTTAAACTTACGATCACGCGCGTGTAGGCGAGCGCCCATATGGCCGGCGCAGGTGAGAGAGATCCACCGTCGTCTCATCTCTCTTTGTGTGTACAGCAGCAGCAGCAGCAGCAGCAGCCGCGCGCGAGTACGTAAACTGTGCATCGGCCCGGAGAAAGAACGACATGCGCCGCGGCGGCGGCGAATAAAAGGGTTCCTCCTCTTCTTCTCTTCTTTCGCTCGAAATGCTAACGATCCCTTCGAGTCGAACGGCTAAATGGAGAGTAGCCGACGAGGGATCATCGCATGCAGATATATGCGTGCGGCGGAGAGAGAAAAAAAGGGCTTTTATTTCTCCTGTTGTATTACTTATATCGATCGCCTACTGCACGCGGTTCTCTCTCTCTCTTGTCTCTGCTATTATTGTTCGCAATGGGTCAAGTCGACATCGCGAATGATAAGCGAAAACATAAGGTTATAGCCGGAGGAACGAGAGTTACTCACCTCTTCCATTTAGCTGTTAAAACGCAGATTATCGCAAAAAGCAGCGCCGAGCTAGTACTTAAGGGGGTAAAAGCTCGTCCGGGTCAGGAGGAATAAAGCACGTCGTGGTTTTTCCTCCTTCCGCGAGGAAATACACCGGCAGTAGCATCCGGTCATGTAACTTGATATATTTTTCCATTATTAAAGACATTAAACCGCAATGGCCTGCGGCCAGGGCTATGATTCTTTTCGCTCTTAGAGCAAACTCTCCTTCTTCTTGGGCGGCATTTCTCTTCTCTCTCTCTCTCTCTCTCCGTGCTCATTTTTTCCAGCAAGTCCCGGCGCAGTCGGCGATAAATCAGTCGAAAAGGAAAGAAAGAAAAAAAGGATTCTCACGAAAACCCTAATTTCTCCGCGCAATTTTCCGCGCGTCTGCTGATAAAAATTTTGATTAATGGACACGCGACGCGACGCGATGCGGGCGCTGAGGTTGTAAGCTGATCCATACAGCCTTGTACTGCAGCATTGGATCGCGGAAGTGCGCGTAGATCAAAGCTGTAATTAAACGTTTAAGCGAGCGCTTTTTAATTTCTGGCTTTCTGCGTAACCTTGTGCGCAGCTTTTGAACACACTCGTTGTATACGAGGATAATTTTTCGATCCCGCTACGGTGACATGACGTAAAATCAATCACTCGGTTTTTTCAATGCCAAAAATCGAGTATACAACACGCAATCTCGTCGGCCGACTTCCGCGTTGACGCGAGAGAAAGAGAGAGGGGTCTCGAGGTCGAGCGGGTTGTCCTTTTTATACGTATATAATACCACTTTCGACGGAGGAAAGAAAAGGCGTCGAGGAGAGCCACTCGAGACTACTACTCCCGCTCGGGGAGTCGTTAAAAATCTCGGCAGTCCTCGTCTCCAGGTTAATCGCTCGCGAAGGTCTTGGCCTCTCGAAGAGCGTCGATCGCAGAGATAGCCAGCGAGAGCCTCTAATGATCAATCAACTGTTTGCTTTTTATCCGACGCCAACTTTGCGCCCCGCGCTTTTCTATCTCAAGACGATTTCTGATCGTCGTTATTATTTCAATCGTTAGAATTGTAAGTAAAAATAATAACGAAAGCCAAAGAACTATCCTCTCGAGAAAGAAAAGAGCATCGCGGCGAGGAAAAAAGGGACGCGAGTGGAGAAAATCACCGAACAGGCTTTCTCTCTCACGGGAATTAAGCAACTAGCGCAGGGATGATGCCCAGTACTTGGTCCGATCGCTATACACTTCAATCCTTTTTTACCCCGTCCCCTCTCGCACGGAATCGTTTTCTCTCCCGTGGGATAGGGCTTGGAAAAAAAGCTCGCGAAAAAAAACGAGAGCGAGATGAAAGGGGTGACTGCGTCCGACTTTTGCAGCGAGAGCCGAGTGAGAGAGAGGAAACTTGAGAACCCTCTGCGACAATTTCAATTCTTTCGCTGCCGGCTGCTTTTGTTCCTTTTTCTTCTCGCGAGAGCTGCGGAGAGCTAAGATTCTTAAAACTTCAGAGCGGAGAGAGAGAGATTTTTCGATTTTAATTACAGTTTTAACATATTTTAATAAAATCCGGGACGACGGCGGGACTCGTTCTTTTTCAGGTCTTACACGCTACGCCGGTTTTTCAGCCGAGAAAATTTTCCGACTGGATTTCAAGAGATTTAGTACCGACGGAGTCGCCGCGATAATTGGTTCGGAGAATTTTCCCGCACTTTCGAAAGTTTAAACAAAAAGAAACTCCCACTACGGATTAAGCGAGCAAAAAATTATTTGCATCGCTTGCCGTCCCTAATCCCCGAGCAAACTTTTATCCCCGACTGCACGTGTATGTATATACATACAGCGCTGCAGTGCCGCCGTGCCGTTCTTTTCTCCCACACTCGGCTCTTTCGAAGCTACTCTCTTCTCGGCTCGTCTAACCCTTTCCGCGCACGCCTGCCGCCCCCACACTCCCGCCTAATCCGGGGCGCGCGCCGCAAACACCTGTTCGACTCACTCGCGAAACGGCTCGCTCTCTGTTGTACTGCGCTCAGCCAAAGGCCCTTCCTTCCTTTTTTCTCGGCTCTCTTTGCTTACGATGCTCGCCCGAGAGACAGGATCAGTCTCGCGAGATCCTCGAGAGGCGCCGGTGATGCCGAGGACGAGTACACGCGGAAGTGCGAAAGCGAGTTTTTACTCGGGGGAACTGGGAATATGGAGCGGTGGTTGTTGAGTTTGCGATTCAGTACGTGACATACCTTTGACAATTTTTTTTTTTTTTTTGCCTGCACGTTTGTTATACAGCATGTTGCGAATGCGCCGTTAGCCAAGTAGTCGTTGGAAAAATGGCTTTGTTTAAAAATGATAATAATAAAGCACTCCTGCGATGGCTGATCCCCATGCAACAACATCACTGCACACATACACACCCAATAAAGCACGCCATCGCCCAGTGCCCGGGCAAGAGCACAGCATACCAACTAACCCCGGCAGTTCTTCTCGCAGATCTTCATGCACAAGAACGCGATGCAGATGCACGCGCGTGAACTCGGTGCGGCGGCTGGTGCCCTCGGCGGCGCGGGACGTCCCGGCGCCGGTGGAGTCGGAGGTGGCCTCGCTGGTCTCGGCGGTGGCCTCGGCGTGGGAGTCGGCCCCGGGGGCATGATCACCGGCAACGAGGTCAAGCCCCACCAGTGCCAGCAGTGCCTCAAGTCCTTCTCGAGCAATCACCAGCTGGTCCAGCACATCAGGGTGCACACCGGCGAGAAGCCCTACAAGTGCAGCTACTGCGACCGCAGGTTCAAGCAGCTCAGTCACGTACAGCAGCACACGAGGCTACACACCGGTGAGTACATCATCTCGATATCTAATATACTCTTCTTCGAAATAAAAGTACAGTAACTATATGCCTTTCGAGAAAAAAAATATAAATATACGTCACCCTATAGCGATAACATTAGCATAAAAAGCAGCGCCACATCCCCCCATAAAGCTCGAGGTCGCGCACACGTGAATCAAGCGCGCGCGAGCAAAGTCATGAGAGAGGCGATAAAGGCTCCACTCTGCTGCAGCTTGCGTGCGCGAATGTCAGGGAAATACTTACTGATAAGTGATAACGCGCGCGTTGTGTTGTGTTGCCGCCGCCAGCGGGCCAGCTCTCGCGATATATCTCGTTATTTAGCTTAGGTTTGAGCTCGCGATAACCCGGCTGCACTAGCCTGCTACTCCTTTTTTTTTCTTCCTCGAAGCCGGCCGGGGATTAAAAGCGAAAAGAATTTCATTAAGGGATGAGAGACTCGAGCGTAGTCACTCGGAAGGTATTAAGCACTCGGCCCCTTTTCTTCGCGAGAGATTCTTCTTTTTTATTTTTACCCGCGCCGCGATGCTTTGGCCAGCGAGTTAGCCTCAAGGCGCGGTTGCAGATCCTGATGTACAAAGATCTCTTTCACCTGATGCTGAAAGCTTTCAGTCGAAAATTAGAGTCCGCGCACATTCGCAGATTCAATTTCGCGCCGTATATACTCGAATAAATCAGGCGTGTCGCGCTGGAAAGCGGAGATTAAGCAAAACAAATTTTTCTTTAAAAGCCAGCGGCTACCCTTGAGGCAACGCGCACGCGACCGGACCCTCTCGAGATCCCATTCGCCCCTCGTGTATATGTACGCAAGCAACGCGAAAGAAATTCACTTTGGCCGGCCTCGCGAGAATAAATAAAAAGGGAGCGCGAGAATTTCGAGTATTTAATCTGGCGAGTTACCAAGATCCTTTCGTCTCGGACCGAGAGGTATAAAGAGCGAGCTGCTCAGCTCCTTTTTTTCCACTCCTTATTCGCGTAAAAGCAACTTTACTCGTCGTTGCAGCAGGCTTCGTGATGTGTTTCTTCAACTGCTTGCGCCGAGGAAAAGTTTACGTCTTTAAAATAAGCAACAACGACTACTAATTTGCCCTTGGAACACATCTCTCTTTAATTTTCAACCCTCTCGTCGCTGTAAGAGCGTTTCCTTCTAATCCCGCGCGCATAATCCCACCTTCGTAATAACTCCTTCTTTTCTCGCGTGTAATCGAAACGAATTCGCAGGAGCCGAGAGAGCGTCATCATCAAACGCATCGGATGAATTTTAATGCTTTTTTAATAATCCCTCTCCAGCCCGCGTGTACACGCCGTGAATGAAAAGAAAAAGGGTTGAGCCTCGTTGGCAGTAGCATTGATTTCGGCATGTGCGCTCGGGGACCCGATCGAGCTGCCCTCGCTAGCATTAATAACCCACCCTGACGAAGAATTCCCCGAATTTTTTTTGTTCTTGCTCGTTCGCCGGATTATTATAGGCTGTCCGCTCGCTGTTCTACGCGAAGACTCGTCAATGAGAGAAAGAGAGTGAAAGGGTGTGTTTCGTGGACTCTGTTGCCGCCGAGGGTAAACAAATGTCACTTCTTACGCTCCTCGTAATTGCTTTTTAATTTTGTGACATTAGGCCTCGGAAAAAAATGCGTAATTACACGCTGACGACGGCTCAGAAATTGCTGTGTCGAAAATATATAGGAGACTAGGCGCGCAAGTGCCTATCGAGGAGCTAAATTTAAACAGCGCGAAGATCGATAATCCAAGTATCCGACAGCAGTTCGCGCCTCTCGGTATTTTCGAAATCCATCGGCGGCGAGAGTCCGAGGAGAGGCAAAAAAAAAGAATATCGACCGAACATCTCCGGTTCGCGCGTCGCACGCAATCATATACAGATATATTGAACTATATACTAGCTTGGCGCGGAGTCGAGCGCATATAGGGAGAACCGCGAAATCAATTTCGCCGGGCATAGGCAGGCGATTCCGGGCGATTAGGGCTGACAATTACGGACTCTCGCTCTCTCTCTCTCTCTCTCTCCCTCTAATTCTGCCGTCGTGCTTTCCTTCGTTCCTATACCCTCTATCCTATAGAATATGCGAAGCTACGCGCTGCTCGCGTGTAAGCCACAGGGTAAGTGACCCAATTATTTAGACTTTCAGTTGTCGAAGCGTAGGAAGTTGCGAAAATCCGCTATTTTCAACGCGTATTCAACGGTAATATTGTTTTGTGCATGGCCAAGATATCGTGATTTATTAATTAAAATTTATGCTCGTGTTCAAACATTGCGCTCGAGGGTACGCGCAAACACGCGCTGTTCGGACGCGTAATATTTTTGTGGAATTAATTACAAAACAACGATACGAAATTAATTTAAATAATGGTTTAATTTAATGAAAACACACGGCTTTTGCGTACCGATGCTTTCCCTTTTTTTATTATATTTAAACACACGTGATGCATACGTTCTTCGGAATGATTAAAATATACAGTGGATTACAGACAAACAGCTTTTACATATCGGATTGTTTAATTTTCGCGTCGAAATAATCCAGCGAGATAATTGAATCACGTCCAATCATTGCAATATCATGTAACTAAAGGCATACTTTGAAATCCGTTCCGGCGCAGAATCAATTTAAATGGAATAAATTCTTCTGTCAAAATTATTCACCGCGATATTGTACAAGCGGCCGTTTTAAGATTCATGCGCTTCAAAAAGATTCGGATGATCGCGCATTATTGAAGCGCAAAGAGGTTCGTATATGGCTGCAGGAGCGAGAAATCCGAAGCCCTCCCAAACGCGCTTTATTCGATTATTATATTACACAAATGCAGCGCGCATTAATAATTAGCAGTCGAACACTCGACTATAACCGAAGCTATATAACCATCGCGAGTTGGCTTTGCGCTCGGGTATTTACGCTCTTTCCGCATATGCGATAGATATTTAAACAATGCATGTACGTATATGCACTGTGCGCGGCCTATCATTTAATCGGCAGCTAATGGCGGTTATTCGATTAATAATTGTTTTACAGCCAGTCGAATTTAGCGTTATAAATATTTTAGTTATACACTCTCGTACTTTGCTGCTGATATATCATGTACGAGCAATTTGCACATCTGCGCATTGTTAATTTTTTCCAGAAAGTTATAATTGATCGCGAATCTGATGCGAACATTGTAATTGTGTTGGATGATGAATAGTAAATTAACGGCTTGATTAAGTGTCAATACTCGTTGTGTACAAGTTGTATCCAATTGCTGAACAGAAAAAGAATCCGCAACCGACGTTGTAACGTCGAGCCGATAATCATCATGATCGTTTCGCTCCCTAACGATGCAGTTTCCTTTTTCCACGTAATCCTACGCGTATCCTTTCACGTACCACCGCAATGGAATCTCTATTTGGCGGCCAATTCGGAAAATTTCGACTGCTCGACTGTATATACGATTTACTGCCCCCGAGTCCAAATGAGTGCGTACGTATGCAAGCTGCATGTTGTACGTTAAACGTATACGTGGGGCTCATTTATTACCGGACTAGAGTTGGACAGGGCGGAAAGGGCTGTTGTCTCGCTCTCGTAATTTAATGGGGGGTCGATTTTTCGGCTAATTTGAGGGTAATCCGTTGTTTTTCGTGACGAATGAGCTTTGCTGGGAAACTATATACGAGAAACTAACAATTAATTAGCGAATTTCCGCTTTTCTCATAGAAATTTCTGGAATAGCTCGGCCGCGCAACTCACTGTATGTACATCAGGCTGGGTATCGCTAATAGAAACATGTTCTATTTCTGCATAGGATGCATTATAATCAACCTCGTGACCATTTCGCTAATCAATAAGTAGTTAACAGTCGTATATATGTACACTCGAATTCTAGCAATTACGCGAGTTGCACGTAAATGTTATACATAAATTTAGAACAGTGTGCGAAATCCTAAATTAAACTTGAGTTGCGTTTCGTATATTAGTGGAAAGTATTGAATGGTCTTCATTATTTCAAATTAGCCACGATCGGAAACACGGTGTCTCCTTTCCAAAAAAAAAATCAAATCCCTCGTCCGCCGAGATAACAAGTCAACGAGCGATTTAAATATTTTAAGCGCAATTCCCCGCATATATATTAGCCCGAAAACAGCGCAACGCTGCATAGTCCGCTAATGCACGCATATATATCGAATAATCCCGGGCGATAAAGACAGAGCGCACTCGAGAGACCATCAGTGCGGCGGTGCAGGCGGCGGCCGAACGAGAAAAGCACCGGTGCGCATTCCCCCGCAGCCTCCCTCCCCAACTAAACTGTCCATTATAATGTTTATACCCGGGCGCATATATAATTCATTAACCGAAATTCGCTGGCCGGGCTCGCCCCGATAGCGCGTGAAGTTACGCGCCCTCTCCCACACTCACGCACGCATAATGGCACAGGCGGTTTGCGAGTGTGTGCGATATCGATAGCCGGTCAATATATATATAGTCTCTCACCCTCGTTCGAGCCTAGACAAATACAAGCCTGCCCGCACCGTTGCATCCAGCCTCACTCTCCTCTTATTCCCCGCGCCGCATCTCGTTTCGCGTCGACCAATCGAAGTGTCGGAAGCCATCCCCACCACGACGCCGACTGCAGTGGACCGGAGTGGGGGGAGCGCCGCGCGCATTATATAAAGGGGGCCGCCAATGAAAAAGCGCGGGAATTTTTAAAGTCCGCTGCGGCCGGCGCCACGATCGCTCAATAATGGAAGTCGCGCCTGCGCACTGGTCACTTCGCGCGACACATGTGTGTAGCCAGCCAAGATTACTATCCCCTTGTACGCGAAATTGAATTTTCGTCTGTAATCGCTTTTCGAGAAGCTGCCGGCGAAATTCAAAATTCACACGTGTGACGGGTAGAAAAATTCCACCGTTGATGCACATAGCGTTACAGACCGGAGACGGGAGGTAAATGACAGGGGGGGAGACGACGGGAGGCGGAGGATGATGATGACGGACGCGCTGCAATCATCGAGCCGCGAATGACGTTTAACGCGCTCGGATGCGCTTTGTAATTGCGCGAGCGTACGAGGAGGACGGAAAAATCCGGCGGGAGATGGTTATTGGTTTGGAAATGATGACGACGACGCGATGCAGCTGATGATGCTCATCGCAACGATGACCGTAACGAGTTTCCAGGACATTTTTGCGATATATTTTCAGAGCCATGTTATCGTTAATTATTATATTTACGCGGAATGTTGAGCAAACATACGTGACGCTCGAATAAGGGTTGTCGCGCGATGCGTAACGCAAATATTATCCTTTCTCTTTCAGTTTGTGATGATAAAAATAATAATAATATAATGCTCATAAGGGCCGTTTATACACGACGTCAATCCGGCTACAGTACGTATCAGTCGGAAAATGCGATCGAGCCATAAAACTAAAATTGATCACGCTTTTTACGGTAATGCCCATGATTATATAGTCCATGAGCAATGAAAGCCAACGGCCGCGACAGCCGGAGAGACGAAAGCCGGCGATGCAAGTTTGATTACAGCGACGTGGGGAAATATCATTATGCGCATCGGAAAAAGGGGAGAGACGAAAAATCGAGCAGCGGCCGCACTCGTCGCGTTCTCTCTTCCATCCTTGACCCAACTCTCTTCTAGCTCGCTCGCGCTGTTATTACCCCTTTCGACTGAGGGGCGGGTCGCTTGAAAAAAGCCTCACGTTCTCGCCGCGAAATTGACCGGACAATTTTAAAGCCCACTTAATGCTGAGAAAAATTGCCGTTTCGTTGTCGCATGAATAAAAATTACATCGGGAGAGTTGGAAGCAAGAAAGAGAGATAGGGCCGTGAAAAAGTTGATGATAAAGGAGGGCGTAACTTTATACATACTATACGGTTATTAATGTTTTATATTCGTGCTTTTTTCATTATAAAAAGGAAAAAAAAATCGCGAAACCAAGGCATACGCAAATTGGCTCTCTCCTGCTCTCACGAAGTAGCAGCAGTCACTCGGCTTTTAATTCGCTAATTTTCCAGCCTTAAGAATTCATGCTTACCTGCAGAAACAGCAGTCGACTCGAGAAAAGAAAAATCAAAGCAAAACGTCCCGTCATCTCTCTCTCTCGTCCACGGCGAGCAGTTAAAAAGACGTCGGGGCGAAGCTTTGGCTGCGTTACTTCCTTCCTGCAGTCTTTTTTTGCCCTTTTTATCGCGCTCTCTCGCGCAAATGGCGCGGAATTAAAGATTAAACAAAGTGGAAACCCGTGACGTTTTCAGCCGCCACTTGTCGGCGGCCCTTGACGAGCAAAAGGAATGGCGATCTGCTTATCCCTGCTTCCGCAGCTTCTTTATGCGGCCTCTCTCTCTCTCTCTTTCTCCTTCGAGGAAGAGGGAGTCGGCGAATGAATAAGAAAGAATATTGCAAGAGACGCGGAGTCTCTTTCTCGGTTTTCACCTCGTTGCGAATTCTTTCGCTCGGGGCTCTCAAGCAATCCACCCTTGGATCCAGTCGCGTTTTCTACTTTACGAGATAGGAAACGACGCGAGAGATATTTATCAGATTGATTTATTTTAATAAGTCCCGTTGACAATTTTCCCTCAACTTTTATCTCTCTCTCTCTCTCTCTCGCACTGATATCTATCTAATGAATTAATTGCGACACGCTCGCAGCATGTGTCTTGCCGGTTCTTGTCCCACATCAAGCTCTCAATTCGATTCTACTACTGTATACATATATTAATCGTTCCACAAAACGCGCTCTCAAGAGAGATAAAGGACGCGAGATCCTCTCATAAAAATGAACGCTTCCCGTCTCGCGTATCCTAATATCCATCCAAAGCGAGTGCACGCACTAAATCAACACGAGTGTACATGACACGCACTTCATTATACACACGGAGTATAGAGCCGGTGAGCGCGAGAGAGAGCTAATAAAGGGTCTTGCCACTCGACTCGCGCGCGCGCACGCATTACGCAACGAGCGCTCGCGCTACGCTGCATCGTCGAGACGGTATATAAAAAAAAAGAAGCAGCTAGTATACTAGGATGGAAATTAGTCTGTGACTATACACACACATGGCGCCGTATAGATGCATCAGCGCTGGCTATTTAACCTAGTCATGCCGTATGTGCGCACCCATTCTCTCAACCCTTTTTTCCCTTCCTTCCGTGAGGGTTAATTTGAATAGAACCGACCGGCCCGATCGTCCGATCGGCATTAGGAATCCGCCTACGACTGCGAGCCTTCTTTTTTTTTGGCTCGTCGTTTCTGCCTTTTTTTCGGCGCAGGACAAACACGGGAAAGGGCGAGGGCGCTTCTTTTGTGCCGGGTTCTTCAGTTTGAAATTAGGCGGCCGGTTAGTAGGTGAACTTTGGGGTGCAGGCTTAGATTTTTTCATCTCGAGCCGGACAAAAAATTCGGGCGATGACGCGTCGATTCTCCTTTCATTATACTGCCGGGGTTTCAATATACTCTTTGTTGTGTACGCGAACAGAGAAGCGTGTACGGTTATAGTCGGTGAGAGAAAAATACAACAAGCCGCTATCAGACGTCGCAAAGTCTTTCGCTGCTCGCGAGGGAACTAATAATAAATTCGCGCGAGTATCGATCGGTAAGAGAAACTTCGCCGGCCGTCACGAGCCACTATCGCTCGTCTCGCGCGATTTCTCTCCCCGCTCTATTCCGCGTTCGCTCACAGTGATATTGTTGCCATGAGGACGAGGCGCTTTTTTTCGACACAGCCTCGCCTTATCTTATCACCGCCGATGCACCGCCAAGCTCTGTAAGTGTGTGTATGCGTTCAGCGAGATGCAGCTGGCGAGAAAGTGACACAATCGCAACGAGTATAGTCTTTTTTCGTATAACGAAGAAATAAATGTCGGTTTTAAAATGTGTACGCTGAAAAAAGTAATCGCATATTATATACGCACAGCCGAATTGCACCAAAGATAAACGAGTCGAAGCTACGACGTCAGCGAAAAGTCTCGACATCCGCTCTGGTGCAGAGCGTGAAATCGGACCTTCGGAGCGTCGTCTTGCGAGAGCGTGTATATTCGGTGTACACATTCGAAGCTCCGAGGCCGCGAAGAACAAACACGAGAAACTTATGAATCGCACACTCGTCTTTATTATCTCTCGCTCGAGTTCCCGAAGGTCTCTTTCTTCACTTTTTCTTCATCTCATTTAACGTTTGTTCTCTCGCTAAATCAAGGTCTCCAGACGATTCTAATCAAGTAGCACTCATCCACCAAAAAGCTCCGAATCGAGGAGCCTTTCCCCGCATATATGATAACCTCGGGAGAGAACGGAGTTCTAATATTTTCTCAGCGATCCACTTTCTTGTCCGGATAAGACACTCACGCACACGCATCCTCCCTCTCTCTCTCTTTATAATTTCTCGGGCTCGCCGGTTTCCGCGATGCTTATCTCGCGGAGAGTTTGCTCGTCCTGGAAGGCGCGCCTGCACGAAATAAAGAACGACTCGGGCACGCCTGCGTAAGGAGGGTATATGACCGGTGTGCATATACGATGAATGTCCGTTCGATTCTCCTGGCAAGCAGGCAGGTAGGTTCGGCCCCTGCAGCCGACTATACAACGCAATTAAAGTTGGGATATCTCTCGCAGGGCGGAAAAGCTCGCTGGTTTATCGAGTTTCTTTGTGATTGATGAATCATTGTGCTTTGCCTAGAGTGTGATACGCTAATAACCTGATGCTGCCTTGGGGGCGGCCTTTCCTTTTGTATAGATTATCGGGTGAGATGTAGGGTCGAGAAAAATTTTATCTGCGAATCTGTAAAACGTTGCGGACGGTAAACTTCGAACTTTCGAAGAATAGGGACTCCGCGCTCGCGCAAGTGTCAATCATCGATTAACGACCAATAAAACGCAGCAGCAGCAGCAGCGGCGACTAGCATGCAACTTATTGTACACATCTCTCTGTCTCGCTCTCGCGCGCCGTAAAATTCTCAGCTACTCTCACCCTCCGAAAAAATGAACGACGGAATAGACACACAGCCGACATTGATAACGCTCGCGCGAGCGAGCACACACACTCACACACACGTATATAGGCTCGGCATTTATTTCTGCCTCGCGCTCGTCTAGTCCATATTTATGGCACTCGTTATTCGCACGGTGTAAACATAACCACGAGCGCCGCCGGTCCCGTGTAGCCCGCGAATCTCATATGCATATACATCCCACGTGTGTATATAATTATACGCGTTTCTCTGTGTATACATATATATAATATATATATAGCCGTGTATGCAAAGGAAGAGCGAGGCTACATGCATTATAGCCTCGATGCATTTCGCCGTCGCCGCGGCGGCCGAGCGCATTTCATTAGATTAAAATGTGAAGTGGAGTGCCATCCGGGCGACTTTCTAATCGACTTGGTCTCGCGAGGCTTCCGCATGTGTGTGTGTGTATATGTGTGTGCGAGTTCTCGCGGCCGCGTCTTTTATCTGCACCAGCCGGCCGTCTCAGCCGGTCAGTAGGTTAAACACACACATATGCGCGAGCGAGACCGAGAGAGACAGCCTTCGATTCGCCTATAATATGTGTGTGTGTGTACTACTCGAAAACGCTCATCGGTGATAAACGCGCAAGTTCGATTGTAATCCGAAATCACGTAGACGACTTCACTTAATGCAGATTTTATGTAAGCGCGTATAATACGACTACCCGCAGTCGCGCGAGAAAATTGATTATGCGAAATTGCCTTTGACAGTTATAACGCGGCTAATAATTAAGGATTATAATACACTCTCGGGATTTCAATTTTCACATGTAAAACTAACACTCCTGCGCACACGCGGCTAGACAGCACGTAACGGTACCTAAATTAAAATTTTTAATGACACCGAGCAAATTCCTCCCCGGCATTTATTATCCACACACACACACGTACATAACGCGCGTCGCACATGCTTTCTCTTTTCCTGTACGCGTCGAAAAACTGAAGAAAAAGAGTATAAGTATCTTAGACTCACAACGATACCCCCGAGCGCGAAAGCTTGTATAGTATTATATATACTACTCCTCTCGTCTCTCTCTCGCGGTAAGGGTCAGGGCTGTGGCTCACGCACACATACAGTCGCAAAAGGAAAAACACTTATCGCGCGGCGAGTGCAGCGAGATTTATACGCGCGGCGCTTTTATCACCCGTTCCGCTGTTAAGACCCGCACCACGGCGAGAATATTGAGCGCGCCGGGGCAGTAAAATAAGATATAGATTTCCATCTCTAGGTGGACTTTCTACCCGCGGCGTGTGTGGGAGTATAGTTCTTTCTTTCACCCGCGCTGCAGCTATATATAGCTGCGGCTCTCTCGCGGCCTTTCTTTTGCTTCTTCTCTATTATATTGCAGAGGATATACATATATATACAGGATTGAGTATCGCTTTTTCCCTCGCGCATAAAGCTTTCTGCTGCAGCGCTAAACGACGCCGATTAGGAAAAATGCAGCGGAGATCTCGTTTATTGCGGGAATATCGATATAGCTTGAATTATTATTATCTCTACATACGCGCGACCGGCTCGACCGGAAAAATTCCTCGAGCAGCTTTATCGCACCCACATCGACGCGCATATTACACGCGAGGGTCATAACGTTAAATAACAAACGGCGCTACTCGCGAAAGTATACGAGTTATTATTATTAATTAAACGAGAGTACTGCATATACACACACACATGTATAGATAGCTGATGCCGCGAGCGAAATGGTTTCTCTGGGAGAAAACACGCGCGACTTTTGGCGGCGGCGGCGTCGCGGATTATGCGTGTCTGCCATGCAGTGTATGTTTCGCGTTACGCTCTAGCTGCTCGCGCGCTATGAACGAGCAAAAGGACCGAGAGCTGCGAATGTGGGCCGGAGGCTGCGAGACGTGTCTGCGGACAGACTGCACCGATGATAAATTCCAAAGAATTAATTATGTTTATTTTGCGGCTGGGTGATTTTTCACCCGGCGACTTTTTGCCGCTCCAGTTTCACCGAGCTGTAGCCTGTTGAGCGACGAGCGAGATAATATTAGGGGCATCGGCTATTTTTTTATTCGACTTCATATAGGGAATATACTTAACATTAAGTCCAATTACGTTATCTTTAGACACGCGAGCGAACGCCGGCATCAATAAATAAACAAGTTTGCTTCGAACGAAACTAATAACTCGCGTGAAAAAAAAAATGAATTCCAATGCACGGAGTCACCGCAGGTTATGCAAATTCATGAAACGCGGAATGTAGAGCACACAGCGCAGCGCAGCTACTCGGAATTATCAAATCGAAAGCAAATGAGAAAAACAATGCGGCCGAGTATAACCCTAAATCACGTAAACGTCCCCCTCCCGCAAGCGATCGATCGGCCGCTGCACGAGCAAAAGAAGCAAATAAGGCAAGCCCTTGCGAGGATAGTCGGTCACGCGCGGCACCGCACATCCGTCCTCGCTTGTTCGCCTCTCATATATAACGAATGCCCGGGGAAAAGGACTATGTCTTGAAGGTTATGTCTCTTCATCGGGCGGCAAGGTCGCGGCTCTATTGTATATGTAAGAATGTATACGGAATAAGAATGAGCTGAAAAGAAGAAGGGGGGGCTTCTGTTTTATCGGGTAGGAAAAACGGGCCGATGATCAATCTCAAAAGGAGGCGAAACGAAGACACACATACAGAGTAAGAGAGAGAGAGAGGGACGTGCACGCGGACGTCAGTAGCAGTGATGGATCCTCGCATTATTACGTGTTCTCCCGGCGATTCTCTTGTGTATTATACGTCCGTTTCGTGTAGCCGTGAATTTAGAGGTATACGCGCGCGCGCTCACCGCGCCGCAACTGTGTTCTCTTAATTAACCTTCTTCGCTTTTCTCTCTTTTCTCTATCGCGCGCGCTACCTCCTCTCGTCGCTATACACTCCTTATAAATACATTCGCCCGTATAATGATTTACACGCCGTGGGCTTGATGCATGCGAGGACCCACGATTTATAGGGCTTCCCGAGAGCGAGCGAACGATTTAATATTTATGTAATATCTGTGGAAAGCAGCTTTCGAGCGCGCTATTTTCGATTCGACGCGAGTGATGAATCATTTTCTGAAATTCCTCGAGCGATAAAATAGAATAAACTTTGCAACGTGTGTACAGTAAATGCTATATGGAGTTCCGCATTTTCATATTCATGCAGCCTAAATTATTATTATTATTATATGTGACCTCGAATCATGTACACACACGGTTGGAATTTAGTTTCGGAAAAACGCGTCATCCTAGTTTTTTTCCTAGAACCGAGTCATCCTCGAATAATTAAGCTATTCGATGGCGCGCTTTAGTTAGAATTGATAAGGGGACTGATAACGGAGCTAGAAAAAAAATTACGTAAGACGCGCGATAACTGCGCGCACTTCAATCGCTTTGCAGTACTACAATAAAAGACTCGAGGATGCGTCAGAAAAATATCATCGCCTCGCGAAATATTGATAAATGTTTTATAGTGATTTTAAATTTCCGATCCAACGAAGCATGAATAATGAGCACAAATAATGTCCTCAATTACTCCCAATACATTCACAATTGATATATCGCTCATACGCGAACAGGAAAGTTAAAAAAAGATTTGGTGAAAATAAAATATCCCGCTTAAATCGGCCACTCGATGAAAAGTAACCGAACCAGCATCGGGCGCTGTTATCCGCGGCGATATCGCCGTCGTCTCTACTACTACCGCATACGACCTCGCGCGCGATATTAATCTCTGATAAACGCCCGCGAGCGCGACCAGACAAATGGCTCGCGAGGAAAAATCGTAAAAAGATCCCCGCGTGAAATATACCTCCCCCAGCCGCGATTCTACGCGAACATTCATTCTGAGACATTAATTTTTACTTCCCCCTTTTTTCACCCCGTTCGCTCGTTCTCTCTTACTCATCGAGAAAAAGAGAAAGAGAGACCCCCGTGACTGCCTAATGACCCGAAATCGACTTCGTCCTGGTCGCTCGGGCACTTTCTCATCCCCGCTACTCTGATGTCTTCTTTTTCGTGGGGCAAAGGGTTGCGGCAGCTCGATCTTTACAACGTGTCTGTGAATTTCATGGAAAAAAAAACATAGTTGTTATTTTATACCGTTGCCCTTACTGAAGTTCTCACCCTTTTTCCTTCGCTGGTAAAGATGTCCTCTGCGTTAAGTGGCGAAAAATCCAAGAAGCCACTGTAACGACTTAACGAAACGACTGCACGAGCAAAAAGGGTTGCGTGGAAGAGATGAGACATTGCGAGTAGAGTGCGTCGTCGAGGATCGTTATATTATATCACGCTGGAGGGGACGAGAACACATTTCGTTTCGCTCTTATTTTTTTCTTGAATTCCCGTGAAATACCTTCTGCAGGGAAATGGACTGATTTTTTCGTCCTCTTGAATATATCATTGTAGTTGTCAGACAATAATAGCAACTCGAGTTGTACTACCGCTAAAAAAACTGGTGAAAAAAAAAATCTTGAACACACTCTCAAAGAAGACACGGCCGACGTCAAGTTTCGGGTTACCATCATCATCATCATCTCCACCCTCCACACAATAAAGACTCGACTTTTTATCCCCTATTCTCAAGCTAGTTCCTTCGTCTCGTCTTTTTTCTCCTGACCCTCATCCTCCGCTCGTACCCCTTTTCCGCGGCCGCGGCACACCTCAGGACAAAGCGCTCGCGCGCTAGTCTCACAATGGGTCTCATCAGGGATCGGGAATAAATTACTTGGAGCGCGCCGCACCGCGCGAGTCGGGAGAAAAATGATCGAGGTCTGTCTGTCTCCACAAGCATGTTACACAGAGAGACGCTACTCTCGCTCTTAACGACCCTGTGGATATTCGCGCCTTCTTATTCCCGGCCATCTGCGTACACGTTGTCTTTTCTCTCGCGCGATCGAGCAAAAAAAAGGAGCTCCGCTTTCGTCGTCTTCCCTCCTCGAGCGTTGAGTTTTGTTATTGTTGCAGCTGATCGCAGACGTTTTAATTTTATAGATCTGTTTTGCTTCCAGCTAATCTCGTGCACGAGGTCAGAGTTGAATTAGAAGCGACGATATGTATAATAGATGCGACAAAAGTCTATATTAGTTATACGCTTATAATTACGCGCGGGATCCCCGAGATTTTTCATAAATATTCTCTGATTAGATAGATAGCGCCCGAGTAATTTTCTCCGACGTGCGCAGCGCGCCTAATAAAAGATGAATCGGTTATTTAACCCGAATCACACGCGAGCAAAACATCGTCGACAAACCGTATGTAACTCATAAAGCTCCGGGCGCATTAACCTAAATTATTCAATAACTAATTTACACCGTTCTCATGCTCGCAGTCGAATAAATCAACAGACACACACAGCAGCAACGGCATTCGAATGCCCATCGACATCAATAACGAGCCGTGCTATACGCATTGCAATATTCTCGCCTGAAAAGCCGCAAAAAAGGCCAACAGCCTCAATTCATCCCACCGAACTTGTTCCTCTGTAAACACACAGCTCTCTCTCTTGATTTCTTATTATTACACTCGACGCCTCCTTCTCACCCTCGACATCAGAGAGTACTCGAGATCCATCCGATCGATCGTCCACGAAAATTTCGAATTAAAAGGTTCATCGCCCTTCCGATGCAGTGTGTGTGAGAGAGAAGGAGCAGCTAGGCAGTGCATGTGCTCGGCGCACGCGTTGCATCGCCTCCTCCTACACACGAGGGCAGCAGCAGCAGGAAGGAAGCCCGAGGCTCGAGAGCTAGAGAGGGAAGGGTTACCATAGCCCCCGGGGTCAGCGACCACGCGCTATAGCAGAGCCAGCCGGCTTCTATGGCATACGTGCGTTCTACGCGCAAATTCACGAGCTTCTTTGGCTTTATACTTTTATTTGATTTATAATACCCATATGCGTTACCGACATTAAGGACCGAGATTATATTGGCCCGCCGGCAATTTTTCCGACTTTCGATATGACTTTGATAAGGTATGCGATGAATCCGAATGAATTTTCCATGCGTAGAATGCTGAAATATAGAGATAACATAATAATCCTGACGGTCGGAGAGCGCCGAATAATTGCGCTAAATAATTATCGCGGATGGATAATGCAGGCAAAATTTCCTCTATTATATGATGATTCGAATTCTATACTTTTGCTGCGTTCAACTGCAACGAGTGCTTTGTACGATATAATTATACATTGTTCTATCGACGATGAACAATACGTAAGAAAATAAAACGATAAAAAAAACGAGGTAGATCGCGAAAGGGGTAAGGAAGAAGCGAGAGCCATTATATACGAGAGAAAAAAAGCAGGAAAAAAAGCGAAGGAGAGAATGAAAAAAAAGGCTCAAGCAGGTGGAACGAGGCGAGGGAGTCAGCCATATGCTTATAAAGAAGCGATACCCACCCGCTATACCTGATGCCTGCAGTGTGTATATACTTGCCGAACTGCACACGGCTGCCTCTCGTCGTCGTCGTCGCATCTCACCGGAAGTCCGGGTGTGTATCGCCGAAAAATCTCCCGATACCCCTCTTCTCATGCCTTTTTTTACATGGGCACAATTTGTATGCTAACTCGAGGGTCGGAGTTACTCCTTTTTTTCTTGGCTATCTGGTCGCGTCGTCACGTTAACGTATTAAATTTATTCTTTGCTATAATGCGTGATTTATCGATCGCGAGCATTGGAAACGCATTAAAGTAAGTATAAATTATTCACTGAGAGAGTTCGGAATTATATTATTGTTTATTAATGGGGAAGTCGCAATAAAATTGAAGTAATACACGTTGCTGTGTAAACTGAATAATTTAAAAATGCCGTATTGCTTTAATATCATGTTTTTGAATCAAAGCCGAAAATAAACGTGTAGTAGTCGTTTGTTATTCAAAAGTTGAAATCAATAGTTTTCCGCTGCACATACAATGAAAATAGAATCGAAACCGAAGAGTACATAGTTTGCACATATCCATTTCCTTCATCCCGTAAAAAAGTAAACAACCGAGCAAAAATTTACTCTGTTGTCGTAAAATTTTTAAAGCGAAATTCAATAACACAGCTTGTATGCAGGAAATAAACGAAGTATGAATTCATGTATTTTCAAAGAACTATTGATTAAACCAAACGCGACACGGAGACCGTATCGACCGATAAATTTTTCGAATTTCATAAAATATTGCTTCGACAGCACAACGGTTTAATCCCCATCCCCTCGTTGTTCCGGACTTTCCTCGTCGCTCGAGATTAAAAGGACGCACACGCAGCGCGTACAATGTAGGCGTATCCTCTCTCTCTCTCTAGCCGAATATAGCGCGATTATACGCCGGCCGTCGGTATATATTGTTTATATCGGAAATTTGCGCTTGACATAACGGTGCGACATTTTTCGGCTGCGGGGATGATGATCATGCAGGCTGAAATTGAAAATTCTCTCCGAAGCGAGTTGGGTGATGGGGTGTGTTTTTTTGGAGGGGGGATGGTGGGC
Organism: Cecidostiba fungosa; assembly: GCA_900474305.1. Lineage (NCBI taxonomy): Eukaryota > Metazoa > Arthropoda > Insecta > Hymenoptera > Pteromalidae > Cecidostiba > Cecidostiba fungosa. The sequence continues at coordinate 80,956 of UCOJ01000143.1, read as the reverse complement.
GATGGTTATCACCGCTTTGGTCATCGAGTGCTTTTGTTCGTATTTTGGAGGATGGAATATTTGAGCCGTCAGTCACGTATATTCGAAACCAAATTTCGTCAAAGTCCAAAGTTGACGGAATGTATATGAATTCCAATTTGCTAATAATAAAATACATAGCGTACGTAAAACACATTTCAACTCTTAGTTTCCTTATATAGTATACTAATATAGCGATTTGTGTTTCGAAATATAATTCTGACATCAAAGCCCTGTAATCGTCATCGAGTCTCCGCATGCACCAGTGAACCGGTCGATATAATTCCCGCGCGTCCATTGTCCGGCAAAAAAGTCATCGGAATGTGTCATTCAGCCGTTAATTAAAGTTAAAATTCCGTTTGGCGCTGATGATCATCATCACAAGTATTAATTTAACGCAATATAGCCGGCTTTGTGATATTCTATACTGTACCATATATGTCGTGCACATGGATTAAAGCAAAAATGACGGAATTCAAGCTCTCGTCATCGGAATATATGTATATTCGAGTGCATGTCAGCCGGAAAAAAATGACTTTGAGCAGAAAATCATCAATCACGAGAGATACGCGTCTCCCGACATTTCCCTTTTATTATATTACCAGCGGTACGAAGCAAAAACAACGGGCGTAAAGTCCGAGCGTAAAACGAAACGCGAGCCCCATAAATTGCGTGCCGCAGCCGCGAGCTCGAGGGCCGTTTTAAAAATCGGCGAAAAAATCATCATTAATCCGGAGCGGCGAAATATCTCGGGAAATTACGCAGGAGGCGCAGTGGCGGCGGGGCAGTCAGTAGCTCTCGGTGGAGTGGCTATACGAGAGGCGCGGGGGTGGCTGCCGGCATCACGTTAATTCAAGCGAAAATTCCGTATACGAATTCGACCATAAATTTCTCGCTAAAATTCCCCGGACGCTCCCCCCAAAGAGAGGCTGCTGCAGTGGCTCGAGTTCGCCCCTGCTGCTGCTGCACCCGATGATGACTGTAGCCAGCGCTCGTGCACACACACACACACGAAGACTCGAAATTTCGCTCACATGCAGCAGTAGAAGCACACGTACGTTCGCCAGGGGGTAGAAATCATTAAAGGGGCGTGGCGTGGGGGGCCAGTTGCTGCGCTGCACGGCCGTGTTGCCCGGATGACGGTCACGTGGAACCAACATGGCTGCCCGGCACACACATGCACACACACACACACACAATGTGCGGATAGGGCTTTCCCCCCCACTTGAGCTCCCGCTACTGCACACATACACACTCGCCCTCGCTTCCTCTTTGCAACAGTCATTTGTTATCGGCCATTTTATTTTAATGATTTCCATGCATGCGTGAAACGCTCCGCCGCACACTGTTTCTGTGTGTGTGTGTGGGGCAATGCACCTACGCTGCTGCACCGAGAGCCCGGATAGAGCGTATATTTAGGTACTTACCCAGGAGTGTGTGTGTGTGTGAGAGAGAGAGGTAGCATCATCCGTTTCTCTTGCTCTGAAAATTACGTTAGGGAGAGGCTGCTGCAGCAGCAGAGTGCGTGTGCGCGCGTGTAAGATTTTTTCTCCCCTATCCCTCAGCGCAGGCCTGCACTCTCCAGGGGAGGCTTTAATATATTCTCTCTCGCGCTATAGCAGCACCGGACGCCATGATTTTGGCCTCATGCTCAACGCCTCGTTGATTTTGTCACTGCAGCCTGACGCTGGATGATAACGATGTTTTTCCAGCGCCGTTGCAGCGTGCGCGGCCTTTTTTGCCCGAAGGGGGGAGGCAACTCGCGAGCGGCCGAGTCATTACGGGGAAGCTTGTTAGTCATCGACAAATTGTTCGGACTTTTATTCGCGGCTGTAAATCTACGCGCTGACGCTTTATGGAGAGAGAGAGAGTGGCTCTTGAGAGAGGATCTCCTGATGCTTTTTTCACGCAGTTTGTTAGAGCGTTTGCAACGACATTCAAAGTTTCGAAAAGTAAAAACTGAGCGTATATACCTGGAAATTATTATCGACATTATTTTAACGGCGATAATAATGTTTATACGCCTGTACTAAATATAATTCGAAATCTCCGGCGCGATAATCTAAAATACTAAAAACTTATATATAAGGCCGCTTTCAATCTAATACGGGCTCTCGCGCTAGTCGGCGCATGCATGCATCATCGCTTCGGAGCACAACTATACGTACCGTTATAAAATTGCAATTACCTTTTTTACGAGTCCGCGCATGAGTTATGGGCTCGTGTTTTACACGAAGACCCCGCGATATTTTTGCAATAGGGCGCACTCAACTTTTTTCTCTTAATTTCCTATATAGATAGACAGCGTGCGGAAGGTTCGGCTAATTAGTTTTTTCTCTAAACTCCTCGACGCGTATATGGTTTTCCCAGAAATAAGTAGTGCGCTATTTTAGCAGACCTATTCAAACATTGTCTCGTACAACGTGTGCCTCATACAGTAAATTCCAACCGATTCTCCACCCACCCACACACACACACGAGCTCCGCAGCCATAGTTCAAGCAACTCCCAGAGCAGCGCAGGAAAAGAAAAACGACAAGCTCAAACTCCTCCATAGCGATAAGAATATTGTCTAATTAGACCGGACCTTCTTCCGCGTACCGGTCTCGCGTATACACATGCACACACACACACACAAAACGCGCGCGCCTTATGTAACCGTGAACTTTTCCTCCTCCTCCTCCCGCTCAAGCAATATCCTGCTCCGCGATCTTTCGTCCTGCTCCTCCTATACGGCTAGAGCAAAGCAGCAGCAGAAGAAGAGAGTTAAGAGAGAGAGAGAGAGAGAGAGAGAGAGTCGAAACTGGTTTCGAAAAAGAACTTTACTATCCACTCCGCCTCCCCTTTCTCGCTCGTCGGGACGACGACTCCTAGCTAGCGCGCGAACTGCCGAGCCCTTAAAACCCGTCCTGCGGCTTGCATCCTATATACTATATATATAAGCTCGTTCGATGGACCAAGTTCACGCGCCGCCGCTCGTAAGTGTTTAGAGCCTGCGAATGAGCCGAGGGCAGACCTTACCTTCACCGGCCTTGTTATTAAACGCTGTGTATTATCGCTGGGGTCCGTCTTTTCAAGCTCTTGTACACTTATACTTACGGCTCATTATTTCATTACTACTTCATTGCCGCATGAATTAGTCAGACAGTTCTATCTATATTCCCCGTCGCCTAGTTATTAATCCATAGAGGCTTTTTATATAAAACTTTTCCAGATATAACACACGCTGCAAAGCTCAAATTTAGCGCTCGCATTAATTTCGAATGACTCTTCGGAAGTCTCGATTCTCCGCATTAAATATTAAATTTCGCAAAAGAATAATAATCAGCGCACACTCTCGCGTGTGTATATAAAAGATAATTCTTCCGGACTTGATTTTTACAGAGACCAATGATGCGATCGTTATTCATGCATGAGTTGGCAAACGGTAGCGCGACGGTCGCCCTATAATAAACTCGCGCTTCTCCCTCTCTTCGCGCCCACCCCCTAAAACATGCATGCTATTTGAACGAGATTCATTGTGAATTCATGCCCGGTGCTTTATGCCTCTTCAAACATTAACGCGCGCGTGCGCGCGAGCGAGCGCTGCTAGTACCTGATTAACGCGTCGCGCCCTGAGAATACAAAGTCGCGAAATCAATCGTTATATATTCCCAGCCGAAGGTACAGCAGGTTTGTGTCCAAATTTCAGTCTAGCTCCCATTTCGATGATTTTTTTTCCCCTTTTTTTTGTTGTTTGATTGCGGAAACGAGTTTTTCATCAGAGAGGCGGCGAATCATCAAACGGAAAAAGAATGGAAAATACATCAGCAGGATCAAAAAGCTCGGTGTGTAGTTGAAAGGGCGGGCAGCCACCGCCCCGAGCTCAAAGTCATCGAACCCGGCGCGCCACTGAAAATCCCACCCCTATGCGCGCACGCACGCCTATGCTAAATCATCAGGCTTTTATTTATTAAAAGAGCTACGCGAGTTAAAAATACTGCGAAAATTTTCAAATGATAATTCGCTTTTATGTCGTTGGTTAAAAAATATGATTTGAGTAAACATCCATCATAACGTTGAATTTCGTTGACGAGATTTTTTTTTTGTATTTCTCTACCTCGCAATATTGAAAGCAGCGAAAATCATCAAGGCTATCGCAAACAGAGGCTCCGGTGCATTCAATCATCGTGCGCGGAGGTAAAAAAAAATAGCCGGTATTTTCCGAGCGACGCAGTCAACATTCATCATCGAGAAAAGCCCGGAATGAAAGAATAACAATGGCCAGCCCCTGGCGGCATCATCCAATGCAACCACACCCGAAAGTCATCGAACTCCCGTCGCTAAAAATCCGCCCCCTCGAAAAAGTCCACCCCCTTCCCAGAGCGAACCTGCATTTTCTCTCTGTTTTCGCAAAACAACAAAGCGTATATACAGTGCAGCGCAGCAGCAACGCGAGATGAAAAGGGTCGCGCGCGTGGGCGTGTGTGTTTGGCTGCGTGTGCATGCACGCTCGAGTCGATAACGCGGAGGGGCGGAGAGTCGAAAGAGGCTCTTCACCGCGACCGGCTAAAACACAGCCCCGAGAGAGAGAGAGAGTGTGTGTGTGTGTCCGTGTGTATCTATGTGTCTGTGCGGCGGCAGTTTAATGATTTTCAGGCTGGAATTTCGATGACGCCGTTGCCGGCACCCCTCCAATGACGGTTTCTCACTCACACATACACACATACGTGCGAGCGAACGAACGACATTTAAATACGTACGTAGATGCATGTAGAGTAGCCGCGCGAGTGTACGCGAAGGACGGATACATACGAGTTTCACGTAAATTTTACAGGCGGTGCGTTCGTTCATTCTCTCTCTCTCTCTTACTCGTTCTCCCCAGAGCCGGGTGAGCGAGAGAGAGAGAGAGAGAGAGAGAGAGAGAGAGAGAACGAAATGCGAATGCATTATACATGGATTGCAGGGGACATTAATTTTCTGGCGCGGACGTGTAGTGGGCCGCCGCCGCCACAGCCGAGAGGGTGCAGCGACTGCCTGCCTGTGTGTATGGAGTAGGGGCGGCAAAGAGAGAGAGAGAGAGGGACGTACGCGAAGAGAAGGAAAACTTGCGAACGGGGATGCGATGTGTCCCGTGCACACGCCCCTGCACTCGTACGTGCACCTACCACCTTTTCTCCTCTCGCTGACCCGAGCATTTTTATTCTATACCTCCGCAAGGGAGAAAAGCACGTGGCGCTCGCGCTTTTTTCCGCGGTGATTTTGACGAGTGGACGAAGAGGCTCCGCAGTCTCGACGTTGAGAGCTGCTATCGAGAATGGAAAAATCGAGCTTTTTCCGAGAACTCATGCGAGCTTTTTGGGCGCGGAGCTTTAGCCGGCACTGTTATACTGCTGCTGCTGCTGGTGGTGGTGGTGGCTCGATGATTCGGAGGGGAGAGAGGAAGGAATGGCTATCGATTGGCGCCGGAGTCAGTAGCGAAGGCTGTGCTGCTGCGCTGGACGCTGCGTTGCTCGACCAGGTCATTTTCCCGTGCTACAAAATTGCTGGAGAATATTTTATTTTCAGACCGAAAAATGAGGATTTTTTTTCATTTTTTTCAGTTGAAAAAATTTTTTTATTACAGCAAAATATACTAACGTAACGTTTAGTCATAACAATTGGATAATCTAATATTCCAGCCTCGTATACGCAACGTTCAATAAAAACTCGATTAATCTGTCATCAAGGCCGAGAGAGAGAGAGAGACACCCACTCCAGTGTACAATAATTACACGCGCTACCCTCAACTCGTATAATAACCGTGACGCCTCTCGACTCAAAGTCGCAGAAAGAATCCCAGCAAGTACAAAAGAAGAGCTCGGAAAAGGATTAAAGCGAGTGCAGCGATTCATCAAAAAGTTCGCCTACAATTCGTAACTCTTGCCTTCGACAAAGGCCGCGAGGAAAAAAAAGGGGTCGCGAAGACTTTTATGTATACATATATATACATATACTTTCTTTAATATCTATCTCTCCGGCGAGAGTTGGCTGGCGTTCCTCTTCTTTTTCTTCCGGGAGCGAGCGCTCGGCACGCGAGATTTTAAATTTAATAATTCTTCTTCCTGCTGCTACTTTTGCCCGCGGGCCACGCGCCGTCAATTATTGCTATCTCTCGGGTGTACGCGTATAAGTGAACGACTCTTGTGAGAATTTATTTAATTTCTCGCTAGGATGCGTCTGCCTTTTTTTGTCCGTTGAATTTATTAATTTATATACGTCTTACACATTCCTGTAAATTATAGATTTAGTATTCGTATTTTTTATTCCTGGGACAACCAGGTCAGCTGTGTACGATCGATGTACACTCGACTTTCTTTTTACCCTTTCTTTGTCGCGCATTTAAAAATATGCGACGACCCCTTTCACCGCGAGGAATCGCTTTAAGAAACAAGTTTACCCTCTGCATACTTGGCCTCGCAGGGGAGCAGCTGCTTCTTAAAATCTCGTAGAATCATTATTTTTCTTAGCCCTTTAATCTGCGCGAAAAAAAAAGAAAAATTAGGACTCAATTGACAAACACACTTACAAGCCGAAACAGAAGAATCACTCGAAAAGTATAAAAGGCCGAGCAATAAGTTGGCCGTTCAAAGTTGGCGCATCGCACACCGCAAAACACTCGCGTGTCCATAATGCGCCTTGCAATCATCAGCACGGCGTTGATTCAACATAAAGAACTACGTGTGTGTATATAGGAGAACGAACGCGTTTCTCCGCTGCGGGTTAAAGTTAAAGTGGAGTCAATCAGTCGAGGGGATATTCGCATATAGCTCTACTATACGTAGGTGTGCACAGCAGGCGGCGCGCGGGAACTTTGGACGTTTATACACCGTCGACTTTGTTGTCGGCTATAGAAGAAACTCACCTCTCGTGATGTGCGAAAGCCTACGTTTATGCTCTTTCCGCTATTTATCGGCGATAGTTTGCTTTGCAGCTTTGAACGAGTTGAGGGATATAAGAATAAAATTGCCCGGTAGCTATATATACGCGCCGGGCTAATGGTTTTCGGCGATTCTAAGGTGGTTAGAAAGTTTTGTTATTGAATGTCGGACGATTACGGGCTTTAGCTCTGTTTTTAGAGCGAATTGCTCCGCGAAGATCATCATCATCATCATCATACTGCTTTTACTGCGCTTTGAATTGCAGCTGAAAAAGTCGATATAACGATAAAATATAGCCACGCGGTGGTGGATGAATGACAAAGAGAATAGCGAAGATACAGGTTCCTTATAACTATATCTTTTTCCCGCCGACAATTACGCGGCGCGTTTACAGCGTATACACGATAATAAGAAAGAAGCTACCACCACCAGCGCGTAGCCACCCCCACAATTTTCCATTCGGCCCGTGGCTATATACGCGCATATTATACATATCGACTGCGGCGGATATTAATAATGCGATTTTAATTGGCATCGCCCCCCCTGGAAAAACATACGGCGATTCCGAAGACGCACGTATACACACACATACACACCTGTCCGTGCCGGGTATGGAGAAAAAGAACGTATCGGTTAAATAAGTAATTGCCTCCTTCGCGGCGCTCATTGTTATTCGGGGTCTTCGACACGTATTGACCTTTTGTTGCGCGCGCGGGTGGCTTCCTCCTTCTTTCTCTTCTGCCGCTTCTTCTTCTTCTTCTTCTTCTGCTATTGCTGCCTGCTACGGAGCTTCCTTCTTCCTTTTTCGCCTGCCCCTTATCTGCCCCATCTCTCGCCGCTCTCTCGACTATGAGCGAGCGGTGCCTTTGTGTATATGGGAGAAAACGCATGCGTGCGATGAGGGAGGCTATAAGAGACTCGTTGCGGCTTTATATTGTGCGAAAGGGTTATTAGCGGATTCGGAATTCGCGGGGTGATGCTCGCTATTGTGAGGGGCTGACTTGCGAGGAAGAAGGCTTTCCTTTTGTGTATACTCCACGTCTGTGGTGACAGCTGATTGGAAGTGGGAAAGGGCTAAGGAGACAATAATTCTTTTCTTTGCTTTCTTATGCCCTGTCTTCAACGAATGTTTCGTCTTCGTAATATATAAGCGAGGATATCGATGATGCAGGGGACAGGAGGAGAATGTCTTAGAGTATTATTCTAACGTAAGAAATACCATGTCTCTAATTATACACTGTTATTCAAAAATAGGGAAACAAAGCGCGTACAATAAATAATTCCATTCCGTCCAATAAAAAAGAGTCGATCGCTGATAATTTAATCCGCTGATGGCGTCCGTGAATAATCTCGCAGTATCTGCATCCCCGATATAAAATTAAAAAATCTCGCCCGAAAAAAGATGAAGACGAAGAAGAAGAAGAAGAAGAAGCTGCATGAAAATCCGGTCGAACGAAGGAAGCTGCCGAGCGGAGAGTTATTTTTATTAAAATCGCGGCCAGTAGCAGCAGCGGCTCGCGCGCTGATCTTTGATGAATCGTCGGGGGCCGATTGAATAAAAGATGAAATCGCGCTCGCGTATCTCTACATCAGCTCTGCTCTCTCTCTCTCTCGTCTTTTTCTTCGGCAGCGCGACGCCGGCCAAAAAGGCAGCGAAGAATGTCGATATTAATAAAAGTTAAATTGAGCCAATCGCCCGTGGAAATTACAATGGACTCGCGAGCGAGCGAGCGAGGGATGGGGAAAAACGCGAAGCAGAGAAAAAAGAGGACGAGCTGCCGAGGCTCGAGCAAACTTTGCTCGTCGCCCGGCGATGATAGACGGTTGAGGAATCGAAGGAGGGGGCCTTTTTTCAGGGATCGCTCGATATATAGGCGCTGAAAAGTACCGTACAGCCTTTTTTCACACCAGTACACATTGATTTGTTCACCGATTAAAATAAAAACCAAAGCTACTTCTTGCGTTCATCATATAGTAGATCCTTGCCAAACAAGTTATTTATATGCAGAGGCCAAGGCACTCTGACCCTTAAAAAGTGCGAGAGGTAGCACGCGGAAGACGAAGTCGGTTCGACGAACTCCGAGATCGTTTATGACTAGCTAAATGTTCGATTCTCCAAGTGTACATAACCAATCGATATTGATGCTTTTCAAGCGTGCCGCTACATATATTTTATTCAGCGCCGAGCTTATAATACTCGCTAACAGGTTGTTACTGTACTTTTATACTTGGAATGATAAATTGCAATTACTATATATAAATACACCATTAACAATGTGTAATAAAAAAAAAAGAAACAAGAAGGAGCGAGAGATAGTAATTAGGCACGGTGTCGATTGTAATTACAGGTGAACGGCCGTACAAGTGCCACCTACCGGACTGCGGCCGGGCGTTTATCCAGCTGTCGAATCTCCAGCAGCACCTCAGGAATCACGACGCGCAGGTGGAGCGCGCCAAGAACCGGCCGTTCCAGTGCAACATCTGCGGCAAGGGTTTCGCCACCGAGTCCAGCTTGAGGACCCACACGTCGAAGGTCAGTCATGTATGTACCAAATCCGACGTCCATGATTTTTTATTTTTCAACTCATCTAAGCTCTGTGTGTACATATACATATTTATATATACGACGACGATAAGTTAGTGTGCTCATCCACACGTATGTATATATACGCGCATTTTTTACTTTTTTTATTACTTCTGGTTCTTTGCGCGACTGTCGCTTGTCGGCGGCTCTCCGACTACCTACTCTCGATGGCTCTATGAGGTTTTTTGAAAATTTTACCGCGAATATTCGACGCGCAGCTGTAAAAAAACGTCGTAAAACGTTAATGCGCCAATAAAATGCGCGATAAAGCCTGAAATTGCGGTGTTTATTTTTTGTCTCGATTATTTTCATTATATGCTGGCCGATGTGTGCGCGTCGTTAAAAAATTATTAATTCATGTCCCATTGGTCGTTCGCGAGGAAATTCAATGAGCAAAGTATAGCGATGATAATTGTTGCGTTTTTGTTATCGAGACCTTAAGTAAATTTTCAAAATCGAACTCATAGTCCATCGAGACCGGACGAGCCGTCGACGCGACAGCGCTGACTATTTTGCCGGCCACATACATAACCAACATATATATTTGTATAACTCTCTCGCTCTTTATCTCTGTCTAATAATCGCTGCACACGATCGCGAGGCAAACTCTCTAAACTTACATACTCACACATAATATCACACTCACATTGAATAAATAATACATGCTCTCACATCGTTCTCTGATGTTTTTTTTTTTTTTTTTTTTGACGCCAAAATAACAAAACTCATGCCAAAACCATGTGCGCGTACGTATCTCACGGTGAAAAGCTAATTTATTGAAAAACTGGTGAGGGAAAAATATACACATACACATGATATACAATACGCGGTGCACGTACTCAATATGGTAACATTAATTTTAAATATCGACGCATTTCGAGTACAAATATTATAGCAAGCGCGTGCGTGCACTGCTTATTTTCACAACGAGATGCGGTGATGGTTCACGCTTATTCGCATATATAAATATTAAGGACAGGGAAACAACATCTCTCTCGCTACATATAGTCAGTCTCGTCAGCTTTTGCGCCTGCAATTCAATTTCATTATTTCTATGTGCACATAATTATTACGTCGAGCTTCTGTCTGAAATCTCATGAAAAAAAAATAAATCGATAATTGCTTTGTGCGAGTAGCGGTTTTGACTTTTAATTAATTTCAAGCAATTTCGTGGGGGAAGGTATCTGTATATAATATGATGGTAAATAACACGCAGCTATACTTGACTAATATACGCCAAAAATCCAGTTCCTATAATATAGAGATCAATGAACCGATCAGCTAGAGTTGAACTTGAAATTAATCAAATAATAATAACACTAAAGCAAATTCGAAAAATCTCCAAAAAGCACGGCACTTGCGCGACGCGTGCGCTCTCCTTAACGATTCGAACTCCTTAAACGGATTATCGACGCAGTGATACCGGATATAGCTATACATACCTCCATGAGCTTATTGTGCTCTAGGCGAGTCACTTGGGCTCGTTACGCATTATGCGCAGCGCGCAGGCCCTTAGCGCTGGCAAAAAGACGCAAAAAACAGGAAGAAGCCGCGCGTCTTTCTCCCCGGTTAGGTCGTGTGAGCGCGCGCGCGAGAAAGAGAGTAAAGGGTGAAGAGTAAGAGTCGAGCACACAATGAAAGGCCTCTAATCAAATTCAGCCCCTCCGAACAATGCTGCGCTCTCTCTCTCTTAGAGAATTCACTATGTATATACTCGTCGTGTGGGCCAGTTTTTTTGCGCCGGCCAACCGAAAATCCTCAACCCTTTAGCTCTCGCCCAGCACATGTCTCGAGAGGAGAGAAGAAAAAAAAACGCGGGCAGATGCCTTCCGCTTCCCTTCGCACGATCGTCGTTTAGCTTTAATACTGCGTATATATATAGCTATAGCCGGCGGGTAATCTCTTTCGGATTCATCGGGCTTTTTTCGCAACTTCTTCCAGCTTCGAAATCCCCGGCGACGCGCGTTTACCGGCGCAATCTTTCGGCGATAAATATCTTGCACTGCATAGAGACGGGCCGCAGATACACAAGTATAGCGACGGCGGCTCTCTTCGCGGATGCTCCTAATTGAAACCTAATCCGGCGCTAAAACCCCGTTCAATTTTCGCCGCCCCTCGGCCGCCGTTCCGACGCGTCGATAAATCTCGACTGCGCTAATCTGACTTCCTAACGAGGCACTTACGAGCCGCGCTCACTCGCTCGCATAGATCAATCTCTCGCGAGCTAGCGCGCGCGGGCCAACTCCGCCGCGCCGGCCCTTTTTTGACGCGCGAGAGCTGCAGCTCGAAAATCCTCGCGCGAAGAAAACCCGCCGTATACTGTATATTTATACTGGGACACGATGCTGCCGCTGAGATAAGATTTTTCCTGCGCCTGCTGCATGCAATTTGCGGTTCCGGCAATTTGCCTCTATGCATGTGCGGGCTACTCGCTCGAAAAATTCATATACATGCGCCGCAGCGTTGATGCTCCTTTTGATACATAATACGCAAGGCGAAAGCTTTATTCTCCGGGCTTAACCCAAATATCGAAAAGTCGACAGTAGACAATCTTTCTCTCTCTCGTCCCTCCGTTATTTAGCCTCTGCTCGTTCCAGCGCGAGGTACATAATACGCGCGAAGCTGGTATATAATAAGTATATAGCTATGGGGTCGCCGCCTCTACCTCGAGAGATTGCTGGGACTCGTTAGCCGGTCCATTTTCGCGAGATCCGACAGCTTTTAAAATTAGTTTCTTTACTGCGACACGACGACTACTGCCGCCGGATTACCGCAGAAATAAAGTATCGCGTTGCAACGGCGAATCCCTCTCTCGCGGCGTAATTAAAACAACGCTGCCGCCAAGGTGAGAGTAGAGCTAAATGGAGGAGCTTCTGGGAGAAAAAGAGAGGGATTCTCTCTCTCTCTCTCCCTCACTCTCTCACTCTCTGTGTCGTCTCCTGGGCGTTTTAAAGGGAAAATAAAACGACGAACCGGGGGCCGAGTCGTAACAAACGCGAGAGAGAGAGAGGGAGAGCGAGCCCATCTTGCGCTCGGAACTAATCGAATTGCCGCGCAGCGAGCAGATTTCTTGAAATTGTTTTCCTCGTTTCGCCTAATAGATCGTCGCTCTTTCCCTCGGCTTCTTCCTTCGCGTCTTCCTTCGCCTCAGCGAGAAAAATTCGAGCTCGCTGATGTACAAATAAAAACATGAAACAGAGAAAGAGTATATCGGAACACATTTGCCTGATTAAAACGCGTGATTCACGTCGCGAGCAGGGACAATTAGCCATCCGTTAGATCGCGATCGCCTTGGCTGCACGCGCAACTTTTGTGTCCCTCAGTAGTATTACAGTCCCTCAGGTACGATTTTTTCTCTCCGCTTATATATAGACGCGGCCGAGCACTCGCGGCTCGAATAAAAATTAAGTCGCTCGGTCGCGTGTCGGCGAAACATTATCCCGCTATGGAAAGGCAATACAAGCCGCGCACACACCGCGGCCCCGGCGAATCGAATATTATAATAGGAACGGCGCCTTTGGATATGTGACGAGGAGAGCGCAGCAGAGAGAAAGAGATAGGAGAGGGACGTAAGTGCTCTCTTTGTAATGGACGCCACTTACTGCCCCTGTTTCTCTCTTTTTTCTCCTCTTTTCGCCTATTTTCCGCTCGATATATATATATATACGCGAGAGTAGAGCTCGACGGTGTACACAGTGCACACGCACACCAGCAGAGAATTACACGTCCTTCCGCCTCTCTCGATGAAACTCGCCTGTATTCCGCGAGCGCGATAAAAGGGAATAACCTAATTTAGCCGGTCGAGAGCCGAGCGCGCGCGTGCGAGAAAAATATGTATACTATAGTGGAGTTTCACCGATAATGCGGTATCTCTCGGTAAAAAGAATTCGTTCTTCCGTATAATGTAAAAGAAAAAAAGAAAGTCTTTCACCTACATTCTAAACTTTTGGCTCATCGCGTACACGCGCTTAACCAGCGGCGAGAGCGTTAATAGTTCAGTCTGTATACACAACAAGGCAGCGGCGCGCGAGCCCCTTAACTCGGTCCTTCCTCCGTCTTTTTCTCTCCGCTGCACACCTCTAACCCTTTCTCGGCTGCTGCTGCTGCTGCGCTAGCTCGGCTCGTTAATTGCCCGTCGCCGCGTTTGCTCCGTAAAAACTCATTAGCCCGTAGATTTATATTCGCCGAGGCGAGTTTCGCGAGGATGAAAATTTAATCGCCCGATGATGGGCCGTTCGAATGTCAGGATTACGCGCGGACGATGACCCTCTCCTCCGCCCCACCCCCCTCTACCGTCGTTATTTACAATCACTTATATGCGAGGTTGCTGATGTATTACGTAGCTCTTTGTTTATATTGTCGTTACTTCGATGTAGTATATACCTTGTGGGGTGCTTAGATACCTGTGTAATATCCATAGTTTATAATATATCGATCGTTGAGCATTTTTGCACTTGAATTTTTTATCGTTTCTGCAGTAGTGGCAAAGAAAACGTACGCTGATTAATTAGTTGACTAATTAATAAACGTATATACCTATAAAGTATAGTAGAGTGCGTAAACTTACTAATGGAGTAGACCGCACGTTTGTCGTCCGAAAAATAAATTTACTCTTGACAGTAGTCGCATCGCTGGGCGTTCGAACGTTAATTAGTTGATCAATTTGATGTGACGGCCGAATAAACGAACCTTGTGCTAAAAAAAGCTTCGATTATACGAATTACGAGTCGAGAGACTATATCCTTCCGCCAAACACATAATAGCTATTATATATATAGAGAGAGAAGACAAAGTCGACGCGATAGTGAAAAATACACTTGTTTTTTATTTTATATATTTAATAATCAATTGGACGTTCTGGATATTTACATACATAAAAAATATTTTCTGCCAATAATCTCTCATTGAATTGTTTCAAAGCTTCAGAAGAGTCTTTTTTCGTTTTGTTTAGAATCATTGCCAAATGCTACTTTCGTCACAATTACTGCAAAATCAAGTTGACATTCGGGTGAGTTGATATTTAATCCATAAACTACACTCTAAACGTTTCCTGTGTAGTTTCTAATGAAAATCGTGTGTTAAAGTTGAGATATGAAAAAAAATCTTTTCAATATATGTTCAAGCTTTGCCATGAAAGAAAAAAAAATCACTACATTTAACACAAAGATTTACGGAAAACTACACAACCTACTACTACTTTTGCAATAACCGTGTGTTTTTTTTTATCTTCTATCAATAATAATCTATGTAGTCCACTGCAAAGTGAGGCAATCATTTTTCTGACAATCTCGTTGTTATATAACTAATTGTGTACTATCCTTTTTGACAATAACAATGCATATAATGGGCGTCCGTTGGAATCGCACAAGTAGCATGTTCTTGGATTCTGACACGCCGACTCTCTATACTACACCAACTTTATACATATACATACATATATCTGTAATAGCAAACATCATTCAGTGTACTAAGTCAGTCGATCAGCAGATACAGATATATCACTCTCCTTCTGCGCGTCTCACTCTCTCTCTCTCTCCTCCTTCTCGGGAGAAGCAGATTTCACTATCGCGTCCCATCTCTATCTCACTGATGTATATCTGAAGCCGGCAGCACACACCACTGCAGACACAGCGTGATGTCCTCGCACCTTTCGTCGACTCGATCAATTCGACGGGCCATTAGCCAGTTTTCACCCTGCTCGCGACTATCCTGTCTTTCCAATTAGCGGCGGTGGCGGCACAGCCGAATACGCGCTACTCTATACACCTAACATCGACGGCTGGCTTAACTCCAGAAGAGGAGAGAGAGAGAGAAAGAGAGAAAGAGACTGTTCTCCGTCTCTTTTGTCTTGCACTTGCGAGCGGCGGTAACTGCATTTTAAAATAGAAAACTGGGACGGCCTTTCGCGGCCGGAACGCTTCTCGCCTAATGCGCGTTTGATTCAACCGAGAGAGAGAGAGAGAGAGATACATCGTTGTATTATTTACAGCAATTTTTCGCGAACAACGAAGTAGCAAATATGACGAATAGAATAGCCTCGATTGCAAATCCGTCGCGCTGTCACATTGTCATAAATTTAACGGCGTAATTTTTGCGCGCACGAGCGAAGATTCTTTCCGCGTTCATTACGAGCGCGTACGTGTGTCTATATACGACTAGTAGTCCAGGAAGACGGTTTCTTCTCTCTCTCTCTCCGAGGCTTTTTTCCTTTTGCGCGGGCGCGAGTTCTTCATGCCTTGCATCACGCGCTAATGGCATTCGCCCGTGGCGCTGTTTATAATGAGAGCTGCAGCGCGCGAGCACTTTTCTTCGCGTGGATATAATTCGACTTTAAACGAAGTAGGCACAATACGCGGAACAGTCTTCTTTTTTCTTCTCTATACGTTTTTTTGCACAGTGAAAAAAAACAGCCGCCCATTGTCGTGCAATAAAAGCGGCGAATCGGAATAGAAAAGAACGCTTAAGCCGAGTGTCAAACGAGGCCTCAATTGCAATCCTAATCCCAGAAATTAAAAAACAAAGCTCCGAGCGCTACGCGAGAAGCGCAAAAAAAACAAGCGTGTTCGGTTTTTTGCCCGGACTCCGCCCTGACTCTCACCCCTCCTCTATTTTTTTTTCTCTCTCTATGTACGCACACGCTTGCATGCACGTCCCCCCAGAGCTCTTTCTCCCTATTGTACGCGCGGGCGTCGCGCTCCACCTATTTTTTCTGTCCTGCACTCGCCCATTGGCACGCACGCGATTATTCTTACTCCGTTGCTCTCTGTTTGCACGGCCGCCGGTGTCATAGCAGTTTTTTTTTTCAACGGTAGTTTTTTTTTGTGCGATGGAGATGAAGTTCGTGATGTTCATTAATCGACGACGCGATGGATTAGCCGAGTCACTGCGTTAGAAGGAAGGCTTAATAACGCGCGGCGATGCGTATATGGAGAGTATATAGCGGTATACAGTTATGACGAGGGGTAATGGGAAATTACCGAGCGGATTCAATGAAATCATGACGTGCGGGTGAAAAAAACTCGAGGATCGTGCGAACTAACTTAATGTTTGTCGTGTATACGTATTAGCCAGTTTTTTTTTTGTGTGCGCGCGACAAATTATATCGGTTCACCGGCGACGCGACTGCCTCACTGTAAAATTATAATAGGATCGTAAAAAAAGTAGTCGCGCGCGATGACGGCTTAGAGAAGTGGAGAATAAACTGAGGCTCGAAAACGGCCTCTAAACAAAAACTTAAAAAGCAATTAAAAAAGCAAACCTCAACAAGCCATAACAACAACGGCCGCGCGGAAAGGAAAAAAAAATCGCACTTTAAGATGCAGCAAACTGAAGCGTAACGACTGTACGGAGTCTCTCGCTGTCAGTTGAAAGTGGAAAAAAAAGTGCTTTCGCGAGTCGAGAGTCTATACCTATCTCCATCTAAGCCGAAGAAAAAGAGAGAGAAAGACTCACGCGCGCGCGCGCGCGCGAGGCAAGATCGTAAAACAAGGCGAGTGTCAGTAACGACAGAAAGATGCGCCTCGTGCTCTCGGCTAAGCTGCTATCCTCTCTTTCTCTCTCTCTCTCGGGCATGAAAACTCTCGGTGCGCCCGCGCAAGAAAAGAACGTTGCACCGCGCGCACGAGTAGCCGGCGAAGGTTGTCTGCTCGCGGCCTCTGCGCAGAAAAAAAGGAAGGAAAGAAAGAGACGAAAAATAAACGACGGGCAAAAGAAGAGAGAGAGACCTTCGGACTTATTCGCGGTCGAGGGGAAAGAAAGAGCGAGCGAGTGCAGTTGCGCTTTGGTTTCTTCTTTTATCGCGAGCTTTTTTTCCCGAGGCCCTCTCCTTTGCGGCGTCTATCGCGCTGATATTTTTCTACCTGAGCCGCGGATTGACTTTTGCGAGTAGCTTCTATACTACTCGAGCCTTTTATCGTAATTAGGGCTCGGGCATAAATATTAATCGCGAGAAGCAGCTTTTTTCTCGTTACTTTTTTCTTTTCTTTGAATTAGCTATTCCCTTTTATAAAAGTGAGCTCAAGATCCCTTTTGCTGCAACTATATACGCGATCGGGCGAAAGGGCTCTTACAGATTTTTGCTTCCTTTGCGCGCACAAATTTCGAGAAAGGTATACAGAGGGAAAGAAGCTTAAGACATTAGAGCGTTGAAAAATCAATGGGACGAATTTGTGCACTTTACAGTGCACCCTCGCGTAAAATCACTTAATTGAAGGAGCAAAAAAGGCGCGATAAAGTCCCGATTGCGACGAGAGATCTATTTTCCTCTCCAGCGACTTCCACACCGCAACACTCGAGTCGGCAGCAAGAAAGCCGGCCACCACTGCGAGTTAATTGTGATCGTGAAAAATCTCGTCAAACAAGTATATAGTGTAGCACACTTAATCTTTATTGCGTTTTTAGCAGAATTTTTCACCGAAATCGGAAATTCGAAAAGAAAAATAAATAAATATACCGTATATACGTCTAACGAGAGATTCAAATAAAACACAGGCATCGCAAAGTTCCCTCAGTCCAACTAATTGCAACAATCTATTTTCACTCCATCGACAAGATCGAAACCGCTATGCGCTCCATACCTACAGGCTGCAGTTCTATATACTCGCGCACGCACACATGTACAAAAGCTCGCTGTCGACCGGTGCAAAAAACAACGCTAGTAGGCGAGGGCAGCAGCAGCAGCATCTCGAAGAGAAGCAACAAGACACGTCGAGTTAATTATAATCGCGAAAAAATCGCTTATCGAACCATTAACTTCTCTCTCTCTCTCTCTTTCTCTCGTGCTGTTCTGCTGCTCTGATGCAGCCTGCAACTCTTCCTCCCTCTTTCATTCTGACCGCGCGCGGCGCGACTAGTAGTGCGGACCGTTATTTCCTCCCATATATACACACACATCATGCGCGTGTATATATATATAACGAATCCTCGAAACGGGATCGGCCGAAACGAAAGCTAGAGCCGCGTGTGTGTCGTATTAT
Organism: Cecidostiba fungosa; assembly: GCA_900474305.1. Classification (NCBI taxonomy): domain Eukaryota; kingdom Metazoa; phylum Arthropoda; class Insecta; order Hymenoptera; family Pteromalidae; genus Cecidostiba; species Cecidostiba fungosa. The sequence goes on along the minus strand of UCOJ01000143.1, from coordinate 62,481 downwards.
AGATACGACAGAGAAGGAGCCGGCTTTCATTCGCGGGGATGTCAATGCGTGCTGCCATATAAGCCAACGCGCGTTTTCTTATTTTTTTCTCGGATGTTAAAAAAAATTTTCGAATGTTTAATTCCAATCGAATCTTTTGACACTGGAATTCAACAGAGGTATGCCGACTGCATCCGAATAAGCGCGATCGTTTATTCTCGCGCCTAGCCTAGCCGCAAGTATATACACATAAAGAGGATCAAAGATGGTTCTTTCTCTCTCTCGCTCCCTCCTGCGCAGCAAAATGGCCACACGCAACATTCACACACATACACGTTGGTCGCCCTGACAGCGTGTGTATGTGTGTGTATATAGTAGGCTCTCGGGAGCGTCACGCACCGCTACGCGCCTGCTCACACCCACTTCCTTTTTACGCCACTCCCTGGCTCTTTCTCTCTCTCTCTCTCTCTCTCTTTCCTTCTCTACTAGGACCTGTGCCGTGCGACTCTCGGCTTTTGTGTGTGTGTGTGTGTGTGTGTGTGTGTACGAGCGAGGGATTGCCTTTTTTGCGTGCTATATACGCGAGCGCGGATTGTTTTTTCAAGAATCGGCGGCGCCGCTTTTTTGCTCGTTACGCGCGGCGCGGTCTCCGGTCACGCGATCGCGAGCCACCGATTAACTTTTCGGGCCATCTGCTACTATTTTTTTTCTCAGAACGTGTAGCTGCGTTCTAGTCGCGCGTTATATATCGATTGTTGCGGGGAGGAAATACGAGCGGCGGATTAATGTATAAAGCCTGAATAATTTATCTCGCGATCGATTCGATCCGCAGCCGTTGATAACAGCATTTGCGGCATTACAACCATCCATCTGTGGTTTTTTACTTTCCGTAAAAAGCTCTCTCTCTCTCGCGCAGGATGTATACCCTGAATATCGAATCAGAATATATCCTTCAGCTTCCGTCGATTCTTCCTCTCTCGTCGTGGAATATGTAAAATCGCGCGGTACTTTTTCTCCTTCTCTCTTTCCTACCCTGATCTTTCCCAACAACCGAACGAGCGAGCGAGCGAGAGAGAGAGAGAGAGAGGCTCCTCTCGGCCATTCTAAATCAGTCGCCGCGGGTAGCAGGAAGTAAGGAATCGTAAATATAGAATCCGAGGGAGATCGCGGGCAAACGAACTGCCGAGAGCGAAAGAGAGCGAAAGAGATTTTCCACAGCCGTCGCCGCAGCGGGGGGATGTTTAGTCTCGTCGTCGGGAGGAATGTGCTGTGCGTACATAGGTAAGCGCGCAGCGAGGGATGATGCGGTGTTTTGATAAAAGCACGCGGTTGGTCTTGTTGCATATATATACGTTGCTGCAGCGTTTGCTTTGATAAGCCTTTCTTGTGTCTGTATTATCGATTATTTATCGATGCTTATAGAATTGCTCGACACGGCTCTTCGGCCGACCGACGTGGGTTTTACGCGCGAGCAATTTCGAAAAATCCCGACTCGTTGAAATAGAGTCTGGTATAGTAGCGGCTAAAAGTATATAGAACGAGAAGGAGCTATAAAAGAGCGCCGTTTTACGTCTTTACGATTTTATTTCCGATTTTATTCGATTTTAAAGATCCGCGCGGATGCTCCATTGAATCCCAGCGAGAGCTATTCAATTATAGAGATAAGACGTTTAATAATTTTCGAGGCGAGCGTATCGTGGCTGTTTTATTAAAAATTAACTTATTCTCGAAGAAGACGTCGCTCTAGATATCAAAAGAAAGCCTCGATAAGCTATATACCATTGGCGCGCGTGCGACTGACCCACATCTAAAAAAAATCAGCGCCGCAATAATGAGCATCGCTTCGAGATTCCGGCTACGTATATGGCGAAAGGGGAATCAAAAAGACTCGGTGACCGCGGCGGCGGACTATACGGGAACATACGCGAGATGAATTTGCGCGCGGAGCAAGAGCTAGCTCGCGTATGTGTGTGCGCTGCACTCGCTCGCCCACGCGCTCTTCTCTCTCTCTTTCTCTTTTCACGGTCCAGAGAAAAAGAAGAGGGAGAGAGAGCGGCTGATGGAAAGCGCGAGCGAGAGGAGGCTATATCCTTTAAGGAGTAGAGGGAGAGGACGCGCGCAAAAAGAGTCTCGGCGAGGATGCTGCTGCTGCATCAGAGCGCGCAAAAAAGGAAGAAAGAGCGCGAGCGCAGGAAGAAACCGGTTTTTTCCACTTGGGCCAGGTCGGGGCGTCGAACCTTCTTCTCCGCGTCTTTCTTTCTCTCTCTTCGCGGTGCCGTAGATATACTAGAGAGAGAGAGAGAGACGGAGAGGAGCCTCTCCGAGAATAACTTGCATGCGGAGCTCCGCTGCTGCTGATGCTCTCTTTCTTCTCGTCTCCTTAACTCGAGCCGCTCTGCTCTCTCTGCTCAGCTTGCCCTAGGTCCGGGAAAAAAGAGAGAAAGAGGAGGCGAAACCGGGCGGCTCGCTCGAGTACGGAGAGAGAGAGAAAAACTGAGGCCATCGCGCGCTTGAAAAAACAAACGGAATGAAGGCGAAGGTTGCTCATCTCTCGGATCAAAGGATGATGCTGCAGGGCGAGGAAAAGGCTACTCGTGCAATGTAGGGGCGAGATAGAATGCAAACTCTTGGGTCATTGCCGCTCGTTCGCTCTTATTTTAGCCGCACACGCGTTACTTATTCTTATTTTCTGGCTGAAAGAACCTTCGATCGAGTCGGATATATATGTGCTATTTAGAGACTGGCTTTTCTCCTGCAACCGATGCGCTTCGGAAATAATAATAAACCGCGACTTCAAAACAATTTCAACAAAATTGCAATCTCGATATAAAAGGCGGAACTCGATCGAGTCCTCTTGACTTTCGGGACGGCAAGGCCGTTTTTCACGCTGCACACACCACCTATATAGCAAAGCGCCGCGTGTCCTTCGCCGCCGGCGCGTCGACAATGCAAACGAGAAAAAGAAGGAGAGCGAGAGACTGCGGGTGTACGAAACGCACACACACACATATAGTCGAAAAGAATGGCGAGCTCGGAGAGGGGAGACTGTACACATATTTTCTCAATGTCACACAGCGCGCGGAGACAATTTTTTTTCAGTTATTTTTCTTCCTTTTTGGTTTTGACTCTGAAATACCTATACACACACGTATACACTGTACACTTATATGCAAGACACGGCAAAATCAAAGAATATAAAAAAAGTAAAAGAAAAAGAAGAGTGTACAAGTCAAGGACGTCAGATTTTAGCATACATTTTTCATTAAATTTATAATAATATGATGATGGTTATATTGATATGACAATAAAAAAAAATAATAATAAATAAGAGCGAATAAAGAGAAGATCGAAGCCATTCATTGATTACATGCTTTGCGCGCGCGCATATCCCACGTTCCACTCCCGTATACATTTTTCTCCACGACATGTATGTAACGACGGAGGTCATGAGAGGTCGATCGACGCACACACACCATAAGGTCACTTGGATTATTATAATCCAATATTCGAAGCCAGTTTCGAGAGCCGCGCGAGTGCAGGTTTGTGCGTGTATATATATAAAATATACAATACGAGCGCCTGCACGAGCGCACTCTTGAAAAGAGAAAGTCGCGCGAGAGATGCAGCGCGCATAGAGAGAAAGAGAGAGACGCGATGAGAGAGTCGATCGATGTCCTGACCCTGAGCTTTCATTCACCTTAATCTCGGGCTTTTTGCTTTTCTCCACGTCACGTCCGGATATATATATGCGTGTCCCATCGAACCCAATAAATCCTCCGCAATGCGCTGCAAGGTATAAATAAATAAATAAAAAAAAACAAACAATGGTGGCGGCGGCTTACTCTTTATCCGCACGAAAAGTATATACAAGCTATATGGGCGCAAGCGTCTGACTGTGGTATCTCGTGTTCTGTTTCTGCGCCGTCCGCGCTTCGCTGTCCTGTGGGTGCTGCTCTCGCGTCGATCGTCAACGGCATACTTAATGCCTCGCTGCTGCTACTTCGTTCACGCACTGACACACGTACGAATGAATCACCTGCGACCTCCACACACATCCACGTGTCCGGGGCACGATATCTGCTGCTCCTCTGGTGTAATCTCGCTCTGGTGGCTGGTGTGTGTGTCTCTCCATAACCCCCTGCTACTACGTGGTGGTGTCGACTTCCTTACTACTACTGTCTATTGCCTCTTCTACTACTGCTACTACTACTACTGCTACTACTACTACTACTACTACTACTACTCTACTACTGCTACCACAATGCCTTCTACTGATCTGATCGCGCGAACGGACCGTCAAAAAAGGAGCTGCAACAGCGTGTTGTGTTCCAGCAACACAATTCCCTCATCGGTGGGCCCAGTGCCACCAGCTGTCCTGTATGCCACAAGCTCTGTCTGGGCGGCGAGGCCCTCATGGAGCACATGAAGATCACGCACAAGGACCCCAACGCATCCGGAGTTGCCAGTAAGTATACCAAACCGAGAGTTTCTAACCGCCGAGACCTTCTGTCTCGGCTCGTCGGCTCTCTCGTTATACATCTACGCATGCGAACAAGCTTGAATCTGTAATTACGCTTCTCTTACACATTGCAATTAGAAGTGATCCCGGTTGGCTCGTCGAGACCTGAAATCAGCGCGACGTTACGGATTCAAGCTTGCGAGTATGATTTTTTTTTCCAAAAGAAGCTCCACATCTTAGAGAAGCATTTTACTTTTTTACACAATATTATGTTAATAACCAAGTGATATCTCTGAGAGGAAAATCGAGCTGAAATATAGAACGTCACTTTCTCGAGCTTGAGAGCTGTATAGCTGTATATCGTGAAAATCGGTTTAACACATTCGCGGCACACTTAACATGGTGTTGGTGCTCATGGTGATATGCTATTCAAGCATTCGCGCTGGTAGAAAGCAACGGAAAGTGGCGTAACCGATGAATTGAATAAAATTTCAAGTCAAAGTGGTTAAATATTGAGTACAGATAAGATCGTATTTAGAATAGAATATAAGTCCCAACATCGCTTTTGGCGCGGGCAAAGACTGTGAGCATGACCTTGTTTACTCTCTTGGGATTTTTTCTATTACATATAATATATGTTATGCTTGTGGGCTCATCCACTAACGGATACTTCCTAACCTAAACTTGTCCACATGCTTGCAATTTGATAAGAATCTGGTATCTTGTAGAAATATAAAGGGAATTTTCTTATTGGATGAAAGTTGCGAGTGATGAGCTATAGAAGGTGCTGTGCTCGATTCTAACAAGCTAAAAATTTGCGCGAAACGAGAATATCCGCTTTACGTAAGCGGAATCGGAATTTTCAAAACGGGCAAGATCGCTTTCTGATATTGAATAACACAGCGCGGCAATCACCGCATTCATCAGCCGGTATATAATGATGCCGTTTTATTTCTCAGTCGCGTCTAAATGTGGAAAGCATCAATTATGATCAAGTCCATTTTGGAGGACTGCGATGAATAATTGCATTCGAAAACGTTATCGGGGCCTATAAATACGTTGTGCCATCCGAGAATTTCCGTTCAAGTTTGATTGCTAAATACGATTGTTAGAGTCAGCACAGCAACCGAGAGCGATTATATCGAGTGTCTGAGGGAGTGTATGCGCTTTATAGTTGTAAGTCGGGACGCAAAGCGCGTGCGAGTCACATCGTAAAAAACCAAAATTGAAAAAAAAACTTCACAAAATCTCGCACGCGCTCAGTCTCAGTCGACGCCCTGGTCCCCGTTTCTATCACGTGGATAAGACGGGCGTCGACTTTGGTTTCGATGGTGGTGGTGGTGGTGGTGCTGGGTCTCGTTCCTCTCCAAACAAAGAGACGAGGAGGAGGTTCGGTTGCGGGGTCCGCTTTACCTGCTTGGCTCTGACCTTGACAATTGTGTCGCCCTGTTGTTCCCACCGCTGACTGCACGACCTCCGTTGCCGGGGTTTACTTAGCGAAGCGGCGTACCGCCAATCATCCCTGCCCAATCTGCGGCAAGCACTACGTCAACGAGGGTAGCCTGAGGAAGCATCTCGCTTGTCATCCGGAGACCAGTCAAGTCAGCGCCAGCCTGAGGATGTGGCCCTGCTCCGTATGCCAGTCCGTATTCACGAACGAAAGTGGTCAGTACCGCGTATAACTCACACACACACTTTAAAAGATAAAAAAAATTAGAATCTCCGCGCGCGACTTAGTATACCCGCGTGTGTAACACTCAATGAAATCGTTCGTAGGCCTGCTAACGCACATGGAGCACATGAGGATGGACCCGAAGCATCAGTTCGCGGCGCAGTACGTGCTGAGCCGGGCCGCCGCGGAGAGGCGGGAACGCGAGCTCCTCGCGGGTTCGAGTCTGGGTAAGTTTAAACAAAAAAAAAGCTAAAGCTGCGTAGTGAACAGACAAAAAAAAACAAAATAGGAAATAGATTTAGTATAGAGCAAGAGTAGCTACAGTAGTTAGTAAGCCCCGTTTGAGAGGAGAAAGCAAATTTGATATATAATTGTGTCTGTGTTGGTCGATGGGAAGAACGTTATCTCTCGTGTTCAGGAGCCGGCCTCGGTGTACTCGGAAGCCAGATGGGAGGACCCCAGAACCTCCAGCAACCACCAATGTGCCCTTCGCCCTCGGCCCATTCGGACAGCAGCAGCGGAAACGGCAGACTTTCGTCGGCCGGTAGCGAACCTGGTACGCTTTATTATATCGCTCTCACTCAATTCAAACTCTCTCTCTCTTTTTCTCTCTCCCTTAGTCTATCTTGACTCTCTCTCTTTCTCTATCTCATCACACCGTAAAGATTCTTATGAAAATTCAAGCATTTGGCTTGTTACGTCCCGAGTACATTCAGTTATACAAATGAATACAAAAAATACATTTTTTTTCTTTTAAAAAAGATATAATGTCATGAAATGTCATATACACTATGCATAAAAAAAATACTATATAGTTGATAAGTCGTCACTTGGTTAATGACGCCGAGAAACTCACATGGCTTGTACTGACGAGAGCAGATTTTTACGCAGGCGCCGGTTTACTGAACAACAACAATAACAACAATAACAATAACAACATGGCGTCGCCGGGACCGAGCGGCAACAAGCTCAGCGAGATGCTGAGGGCCGGAAATCAGCAGACGACGGCCCAACAGTACCACGACGAGATGCAGTCGCAGCAGCAGCGAATGGCCGTCATGGCTGCCGCCGTTTCAGCAGGTACGCATTGAGTAATTTTCTATTAAGAATGTATATATATACGTATAATGTGTCACTCGTTATCAAAGCCTCGAGAAAGAAAACAACGAAAGTGTACAGCCGGTTGCAACTGCGCGCGTATACACACATCATCATTCGCTCGATAAGTATTATTTGTATTAAGAAGCGAATATAACGAACGGCTTTTATCATCATCGGCAAAGAGAAAGAAAGCCCGGGGTAGAAAGATCGCGCGCCGTTCCAATTACAGCTAGCAGCGCGGCCGATATCGCTGATCGATGATTTATAATTGTATTTCTCTCCGCTTATTTATGAATATTTATCGCGATCTCTCAATTACGCCGGCGAGCCAAGCCTCAAGAATATAAGCCTTTATTCTATATATCTTTGGCGAGTCTTCAATATAAGTATATATACTTGAAGCGTCCGCTATTTATAAATTATGTTTATTTGCTTTGAGCCTCTCCGCGAACGCAAACGTTTTAAAATATTCTGATTTTTACGAGGGACTCGGATTATTATAATTGTTCGCTCGAGATATATTTATATAAGCAGCTCTTCTTCGAATAAACGACAAACGTCGTATCTTTGATACAGCAAAATAGTGAATCACGTCGTAAAATGCCACGATTAACCAAGTGTTGAAATTTTATTTTACAGGACTGCAGAATTCTGTGTCGCCGAACCTGTCGCCAGTGGACGTGGCTTCGTTAGCCGCGGCTATGCGCATGGGCAACAACGGAGACATGGGTGGTGCGGGCCAGGGTTCGACAGGCACACCCGGCCAGCAACAGGGTGTCCAGTCCTCGGGGACGGAACAGGCGCTCAGGTTACAGCAGGCCGAGGCGCTGCTGCGCTCGCAGGCCGAGCACGCCCTCAGGCTCGCGGTAATAAAACTTCCTCTCTTCTCATCCCTTAGTCCTCCTCCTCCTCCTCCGAGATTTTTCTCGCTAATTGAGGGTTAAGTGGGGTTAGCTGTGGATTGTGTCCGGACCGCTTGTGATTATTGCGCGACACGTGCACAACTTTTTATCTCTGCAGGGGTTAATTAATTTGCCACCTGGGTCATCCTCCCCGGACGAGTTTGGCTCAATTAGGCTTGCTTTAATTGCCAGCTCGCTCGTTCTCTCGCCTCGAATTTTATGTTCAGGAGTGAGACTGACGTATTTTTTTACGGGTCGCAGGTGTCACAAGCAGCGGCGGCAGCGGCGAGTTCCGCGAACGACATGAGACATCATCTGGGACAGCACAACGGCGGTGGCACGACTGGTATCCCAGGACACCACGGCAACCAGCAGCTATCTCAGCAAGACACGCTTTCTCCAGATTTGGGTGAGTGTGTAACCTGAATACTGATGAATTTCGTTCAACTCGATGGCCATGTGACACTAATTATTCTACGTTTACAGGGGAGGCGCTTCGACTCCAAGAGCAACGACTGGAGCAAGCCTTGAGGCTTCACAGTGACCCGCGGGCCCTGAGCTTCACCCTCCAGCACGTTGTCAACCAACAGAACAACCAGCAACCATGAAAATTCAGTTACTACTGAGACGAGTGGACCCCTTGGACGCAGGACAGTACAGCGTCCGCCTCGCTCAACTCCATGGACAGCTTGCACGCGCATCAGCAGCAGTTGCAACAACAGCAACAGCAGCAGCAACAACAGCAGCAGCAGCAGATGTCATTGGCTAACGAGCAACAACAACAGCAGCAGCAGCAACAGCCGCAGCAGCAAGGAGGCGTGAAGCTGTCGATTCCTCAGATCCACGACGATCAGCGTGGTATCAAGAGGAAGGCCGACGAGATGAGCGGCAACGTCGTCGAGAACGCGTAGGCCTTGTGTGCCCTGCCAGACGACACTGCGTCCAAGTGAGCGGTCAATTCTCAATCACTCCCATGTCTCAGCTAGTAACGGAAAAAAACATTATGCACTATTGACTAAACTGGATACTGAACCCGAGTACAACGCAAGTATTTTCACGAAAGACAATATAAAAATGTAAGAGAGCAGCGAGCGCAAGCAGTCAACGGACAAGACGAGCGTGAGCGTGGACCGTGTGACGTATATGCCTATATCGTACGATTGTATACAATGATGTTACACCGACGCGAGATATGATATATTATTAGGTACACGCGAGTCGCGCGACCTGCCGGCTGCGGCTGTTTCAGCGATCGAAGACCAATTTTGAAAAACGTGCCTCCACAGGCTGGTCAAGCGGTCGCTGATTCACACGCGGCAGAGGTCGTAACAGCGTTAGCATTGACTGTTTCGATCGCGCTGACCGTCTCTGACGACAGCCAGAGTCGGTCAACCCGAGACTATACATATTTTACATTTTAGAGAGAAAAGATCCGTTGTAGGATTCTCGAGTGCGGCACGGGGCGGGCGCGATTTTGATGCTTCAAATGGATTGTAACAACCCGCGTCGCGTCCGTTCCTCGTGCTCGAGTTCCGCAAACGTGCCATAATTAATTAATAACGAGCAAGAGCAGCTGTGCACTGCTACTGAACGCGGACCTCCGGCCTCGACTCGCAACAATGCCTAGTCTCGCTGAGAGAGATTAGCAAGTCGTAGACGAGCCTCGAGGATCGGGAGTTCGCTTCCTTGAACTATAAACTTGTAGTGAAAAAAAAATAATAAGAATCGCGGAGTGACGGGTCTCGGGCCACCCTAGTAACTCCGCGAGAGGCTCAACAGAACTCGAAGCTAAAGCTTAGCTGATAATTATAAATGAAAGAAATGAAAACATTGTATAGGACTTTACCAGACTTAAGGTTCCCCCAGAATTCCCCTTCAAGACTTTTTCCCCCAAGCGTAATTTTTAGGAATCGCGAGATGACGAGTTGTTTATAAGCCTGTATGATAAAAGGAATTCGCGACGCGCGATGTCGTCGTATCGGTACAAATAATAAAACGCCGCGATTAATAATTGCAAAAAAAAAATGATAATAAGAAGGTTGGCGTTGATTATAATGTAGTTAATACCGAGCGGGACAGACAGAGACGTCGCGCGTACGTGGAATATAATCGACGGTTTTAAAGATGATGATTAAGATGAAAATAATAAAGGACGAGACGCTTGACTGACTGACACTCTGTAATACACAAACACTATGTATGTTTACATGCGTGTCTTCACGTACTATATGCACGCATGTATACGTATATGTACATAAATGAGGAAATGCATAAACATTTTTGAACATACAATATACGTCATTACACTTGTGCAAAGCGACACAGTAATGACGATGATGTAAATCGTTAGTAATATACATTGAATACGAGTAATACACGATACACGCTGATACGTAACACACACACACATACACACTCATCACAAAAATGATTTAAAAAAAAACATTGAAGATGCGCGCAACTGTGCTCGTTAAAGCACAAAAACTATTAGCTCGTAAGCGAACAAACAAAATATAATTATTACAAACAAGTTATATTATATATATTATATATACATGCAGAATATGACGAGAGGAAAAAAAGCTCTAAGAAAGCGTAAAAAATCATCGCGACAGATGAGGCGATGAAATGAAGAGAGATAAAAAATCTAAATGCTAAATATTATATATATTATATATATAAATATTATAAATAATGAATATAGGGTCTATGAGACTAGCGTAGTTAGGCGAAAAAGATAAAGTGAGTGAGAAATATAAGCGTGACCGTGAGAGAATGAGAAATTCGCGCGCGTGAATGCGAATAATCGAGCGAAAGTTGATGAATAAAAAAAAAAGATACGCGAGCGTAAATGCGGAATAGAGGTGCGAATGGCAGACGCGAAGATAACAAATTTTTCTGCGACGGGCGTGATTGAGCGTAATCTGAGGTCCTGTGATCGTTACTAAGCGAAATATTTTTTTATTTCCGATATGTAAACGCGTAATGGAATTTTGCGTCGTTTCGAACTTTTTACTTGCAATATATACCGTTACGTTCTCGCAATACTATTAGGGAGAGCAAGAGATTAAAACAAAAGTTAAACGGGTGGGTCTTTCGAAAGGGTATAAATGAAAAAATCGAAACACTATCGATTGTTAAAAAGGATTAATATGGCTAATTAAAGGGAATTGATGAAAAAATAATGGGGGTTTTAAACGATGGCAAAAAGGCACAAAAAATGGAAAGGCAAGTCCGTTATAGGTTCTAACGAAGATAAAAAGGGATTGAGCGCGAGCCGTTAATGAGTGTCGCTTCAATAATACCGGAGGCATGCACATCTCGTTCACGGTTTGCGCCCCTTTTAAAGTCATGGTCGTTCGCGCTTTCGATGGGGATACCTTTCGACGAGTCCAGACGATGGAAAACCATAACATCAACTAAAAATCATAAACGAAAAACGTAGAAGAGAAAATGTCGTAAACCGAAGACTAGTCGAATGGCGACGTTCAATTCAATCTCGAGAACGCGATAGAGCGATTTTTTCCAAAAAGAAAAAAGTACTTTAGACACGGTATTCGATATAATCAAAAGATGTGAGATATTCCGCGACTTTTTCTACTAAAAACGAAAGTTGTTAAAAGAAATAAGGCATTTGGCAAGTTACAAAACGATCGTGATCGCGAGAACGAATTCTGCGTTAGGAATTGCGACCAGTAGTTTGGTCAATCGAGCATTTTTGTTTTTCGATAGAAAGAAACGCGTAATTCAAATAGCCGCGTCGCCCAGGGCCTTTCAACTATCGGGACGAGCAAAACAAAAAGGAAAATTTTCAAACGATCGCTAAAGGATTCATCGTAAAGCTACATTTTATCGATCGGCACCGCCTCGTCTCGGGGCTCGCTTAACGCTTTGGCAAAAAATAAGAAATGAAAAAACTTAACTATTCTGATGACAATCTTCACGGCTTTAGATTCGGACCAACTTTGTATTATTCGATGTTGTTGAAGTCAAAAGATCAGAGTACGTACCAATAAAGAAATAAAAGCCTTATTTGATAAGAATACCTTTGGAGTTTTGCAAAATCGTTGGCGATTGACGAAATTGAAGCAAAGCCAAGCGAGCCCCGTGTGATGCATGCGCGACGATCATTGGTCGGTTTTAAACATCGGTTTTTCTTATTATTTAACAGGAACAATGAGTAAGTAAGTAATTTTCAGCCCCAATGATGAACTTTTTCGTTACAGAGAGTTTTTTCCTCGGATTAAGTAGTATGTAAATACACCTCTTGATATTCACGCAAGCATAAAGAATTACAATAACTTAAACGAGTACATAATGCAATAGGGTTAGTTTTTCTATGTAAATACCTAAAGCGCGGCGGCGAGTGCGTACCCTCGCCCGCGTAACCAAACGATAATATACTTTTATCGACCAGAGCTTCTGTTTTGTGCGTCGATTCGCGCGGGCAAATGATTATAACTAAATGGAGAGATAATAATACAGCGGACGCGCTATCCGCGAACGGCCGCCTGCCTCGGCACGGATGCACACTCAAACTTTCGCGAAGCAACCTTTTTTTGGATATAACGATGATCACACACTACGTGCAAAAATTACAAATAGTTTTCTCGAAAAAAAGGCCGACAACGGAATAACTAAGAGTTTTTACCGTGACGAGGTGCACGAGACGTTATGCAAGGCTGGCGCGTCCGCGCATTTGTCAAAGGGCCAAGCGGCTTCGATCGGGAAAATTCTTGTTTTTTCTTTCTGCAATGAATATGATAACAAAATGCAAAAACTTACACGGTTGAACAAACAATGATTAATGAAAAACGCGACACGCGGTATATACATACATAACATTCACACTGACACACAGCCACTTACGATGAGAATAAATGCTAAACACACCCTGGCATTGCGATGGTTGTACAGCTGTAATTATGCAAGCCTTTCTAAACTGAAAAACGATATGCAACATGTACACTTTTTACTACACACACTTTGCACCCACCGGCACCACGTCTGGCCGCCTCCACATACACACATGTCACTGGTAGGGACCAACGTTATTTGTATCTGTAACCCGTACTTTTTTTTCACGTTTTTCGGTTGTCAAAGTGCGAAGCTGACTTTCCCCGATATCCCGTCCCATGTTCCCTCGAAAAAAAAAACATTTTCATCCTTCGACTAATATTCGATGGCTAAATGCTTTTCGCACTATACTTTCCTGGAGAAAAACTAAAGCAAAAAAAAGCACGCACAGGAGATCGCGAACGTGCATTCGACGCGTCAAAAGATAAAGGCAAAGAAAGAGGACATTTCGAAAGCGTGCAAATTTTTACGAACGTTCGAGAGTCAAAAGCAAAATACTAGAAAGAGAAAATACGCGTGAAAAAATGGTTTCGACTTTGTCGCGGCTTCGAATCGTGTACTTTTTTACTTTTCCCGGTCCCTAAAGAGATCAACGACAATGATCAGCAAAAGCATAGATGCAAATCGAAAAACAAAACAAAAACAAACACCAACGATACAAAAACATCCAAGTACCTAAAACAAACAACATCCACACCACGTCGATGACGTTCCTTCACCAGCAAAACTACAACAACAACTGCATCAAAAGAGCCCATGACACCATCGACATGGACGTGACAATTTGAATTGATGAGAGAAGGAGCGGAATCAACGAAGACCCGGTGCATCCACAAGCGTTTTTCTAACGCAGGCCGTATATTTCGATATTCGGCTGCTGACAACAAACAAAACAAATTTTTTCACATAAAAAAAAATAACAAAACATATGTATAATCAAAAACGAATTCGCCCGTTAACACGAGCCGTGCCCCGCGAACGTGTACAATAAATAAAAAAAACTCTTTTTTAAACATTAATGGAAAGGTGAATAAAAAAGAAGACGATGGAAGAAGCAGCAGCACAATTTACAAATAGCTCGTAGTGTATGTTCTGTAATCGATTGAAAGTTAAACCGCGACGATTCTTAAAGGAAACGTGTAACGTAAACAGTAAAGTAACGAAGTAAATAAATGAATAAAAAAAAGCAAGTCGAGGCGTCGCAACGAGCCGACGTGCAAGCTGACGGTCGTACCGGCGCGCGGCGGTCGTTGGCTAATTAAATAAAAATGAGAGAAACGTCGCGCAACTTGCGGCGCCGAGACGCAAAAAATCACAAAAAAAATTTACAAATATATTGATTTACATATGCCCGTAACTCGTAAGGGGGCCAGCGGCGCAGACGAGAGGAAACTCTACTCGAATAATGTGAATGATTAACGGATGAGCTATTCGACTCAGCCCTCAAATCGCGAGCTTCGCGTGACGCGTAAAATAAGAAGAATATACTCGAGAGCGCGGCAAGTAGTCTGCGGCGAGTATAGTCAGACGCGGTCGGTCCGATAGCGCTTCGCAGAATCAAGACGCCTCCAATGAAGGCGAAGCGCCGCGAGCCGAGCGAGAGCTGAAAGAACATTCAGAATAGGCGATTGACGTAAGCGAGAACGATAGCTCCGACGTATAATAAAAGAGTGAGAGCGCATCTCACTCTGCAAAGCCGGCCCTGCCCAATAATCTTAATCTACTTCATGTAAATTTGCCTAAATGTTTATTAATCTAAAAATGCCATAGCCCGGATGCGCTGGTGCATACTCCCAGCGCATACACATTCACAAATACGACTCGACCTTATCAAATGAATCAATAATGCCCGAAGGCGCGAAATGTCGCGTCGCGGGCATTCGGCTTCGGCGGCGAAATTGGTGATCGCCGACCGAGCCAACCCACAGACGCGCCCGGCGTCACGGACGCCGCGCGCAAACAACAACGATACAACGACATTCAATATAAATATGCCACTCCAGAGAAACACACAGTTATACGGCGCGGACGCGGCAATGCCCATGCCGCAGTTCAGCTGCCGACCGGATTACAAAAATAGATGAAAAAAAAAATAATAAAGCCCTGGTTTTTTGGAACTATTCAAGAGACGCGTGCACGGCCCCACGTGCGCGTGTCTCCTCATTCACATTTGCATACACGGGAGACCTTACGGCCTCTCACAACACGTTACACTTTACAAGCTATACACACTCGAATACACACTCTTACACACTCGGTAAAATAAAGAAAATACACACACGCTACGGATATGTAAAGCCAATTGATTTTGTAAATTGCCCAAAACTTTGTAAGAATAGAGGAAGTATATCGCATATTTGGCTACAATGTTCACTGGAATGATCACTCGATGACAATGGAATTCACAGTCGACGGCCTTCGGCGCGGCGGATGAGTACCGAACTATATCCGAAACAAACGCTGGATCACTGGGCGCCGATATTGACGGGGAAAGACTTTTGTTTCCCAGCCAATAAGACACGAAAGTGAACAGCGTCGTTTTCCCCGCGTCGAACGCCCGTCGAGCCGATTCGGTAAGCGCGAGGAGCTAAATTCTTTTGTGGAAACTGAGAGACGAAAAAAAGTAAGAAAGAAAACTTCGTACGTTGCAAGAAGAATATTTACATTCAACGGCGAATTCGCGGCCTTTGTTTGGATGCACGATATGAGACGTGTTTTAAGAAAACGAAAACAGCAACAACACCCGGACACGACCAATTACATCTCGGTAGAATCTTACCGACATACACGTACCCTGGATATGACAAACTCGGATTTGACAATAATATAGCATGGGAGCGATAATCTATCGACTCCCATCGATCCAACAGCTTGACTATTGATATATATGAGTTAAGGAAGCCGACGAGAAGACAGAGCGAGAGAAAGAGAGTATGCAGAAACGCGGCGCGACGTGCACAAGGAGGCAAAGCAATTATAATTAAAGAACGTCGCGCCGCCACATAATAAAGTCCGGCTTTTAAAGAAAAAAAAGTAATAAAAAATGATGATGAAGCAGTAAATAAATGCGGCTTTAATCAAGCAAAGAAAGTTCATTTGTTTTCGATCGGGTTTTAATTTTTTAATGAAATAATCTTGCAGTAAAACGAATACGCGAGCAGCGCGCACCGGTTCCCCCAGGTTTCTCACCCGTGTCTGCAGAGACGCGGCTGATCGACCGCTGAGCTGACGTGTGCTCGCGCGTATTCCCGATGTACCGTAATAATGCGCAGCAAATGAAAACCGACAGTCTAGCAGTGCGAGCGCCTCGGCGTCTACATGCGTCTTCACGCGTGCGGATCACAGTCCGAGCCTCCGTGATTAAAAACCGGAATAAGTTGTTTCAATGTCCACTATATAAAACGGGAGC
The DNA here is from genome assembly GCA_900474305.1 of Cecidostiba fungosa. Classification (NCBI taxonomy): domain Eukaryota; kingdom Metazoa; phylum Arthropoda; class Insecta; order Hymenoptera; family Pteromalidae; genus Cecidostiba; species Cecidostiba fungosa. Next base: position 46,102 of record UCOJ01000143.1, on the reverse strand, counting down.
CAATAGTTGTTAAGACGGCGGGTCCCTCGGTCTCTCTGTGTGTCTTCTTTTGTCAAATCTCTCTTTGGAATGCAAAAAAAGAAAACTGAATTGATCTTTCGAAATTCTATATACGTTTTGAGAACTCGTCAAAATGAGAGAATGCAAGTTTCGAGGATAATAAAAAAATATGAGTATCGAGAGCAGAGAGCACGAAAGACGACCCGCCGCGCTATCGCTGGCCGGTGGAGGCAACATCTGGAGATTTTCCGATTTCCGGACTGGACTATCCTCCCTCGGCGAGTGTAGCACTTTTCAAAATATTCTCCGATGTTTTGTTCAACGGGAATATACTTTCTTTTGTCCCCCGATGCCCCCAAAGTTCTCATCCTCCGCATGCGAGTCCGAGTAGCTGACCGAGTCACACTAAAAATTAAGCAACAAGCATACATCCATCGGACTAGAATTCAATCTGTGAAAAAACATAAGTACTAATCGTTGAATAATTGGTATAATAAAGTAATGATAATTGTAACAAGTATACAAACTACAAGCCGTCTAGTGGGTGCCTCTGTAAGGGTTTTTCCGTTACAGTAACAAAGATTTTTCTCAAATATAAACCACAACAGTTAGTAGTGCTAGTAGGAAACAGTAATTACAAGTGTACCACAGTTAAACAGTTGATAAGTATAACTTAAATACAGGAAGCACGTCGTCGTCTTTCTCAGTGTCTGCTCGTCGTTTATGCAACCGCAGTCATCGCGCCAAATGTGGAAAGATATATATTCGTGTATATGTCTATCCGAAAAAAAAGAACAAAGAACCGCGAACAAAAACATATAAACAAACATTTCCTGATCCCGAAATACGCAAGAGTCCTCCCATACTCTTCCTCTGACGGAGGCTCCTCCTTTGGAGGACGCCTCCCAGCCCTCGTCAATGTCAACGAACCCGCACAATCCCTGAAATTGATCTTCCAATCCAAAGGAGAAAATAACTCGTATAGTCGCAAGGAGAAGTTCTTCCATTGTTTTGAAGGCCAAATCCCCCTGTCCAACAAAAAAAGTAAAAAAAAAAATAATAAACAAACCCGAAAAAATGCCAATCCCATCGTCCACGTCCATTGAGTGACCCCTCCCCCAATCCCCGTGTGATCGTTCCACTTGTCTCAATAAACAAAAACAAACGAAAAATTACACACACGTCACGCGGGAATCTAATACGCATAACGAGTAATTTATTGATAAATAAATGTAACTAAGTGTTTGTAGTCTAGACAAAGTACGTTGTAATGTACTCCGAGTATAGGTGGGAGATAAGGCGCGATGGAGCCATTTATTAATAAAACTTTACAGGATAACAAACAAAAAAAAACACAAGCAGATTAAGTATAACCATAACCGCTCGATTGTCAGCAGCTCTCACAGCTCTTTCAGCGTACAGCCAAGAAATATTGTTGATTAACCACAGCTAAATATTCATATTCGCATACATGCATAACTACTTAATTATTAATTACCGTATCAAGAATAAACAGTGTTTAAATAATAAAGCGCGATCGCTATATCACATAACGTCGCGCACTGCAAGCGCGGAGGCACTTACTGCGGCATCGAGGCATTTATGTAATAATAAAGAGCCACCAACAAGACTCGGCGCTCGGACACGAATCGGAGGGTATCCGAACACGCGAGAAACTCTCTGTTCTTGGTCCCGCTGATGCAGTCGCTGAACAGTACAAGCGTGCAAACTACTACGTCCAGAGAAAAAAAAATCACTTGGATGAGCAATGCACGAAAACAACGGGTGCATCTAGTGGTATTAGCGCAGCCAACTGCAGGCGAACAAGAAAGGGGTGAGCTTCGTGTTCGGATTTCCCTTTTTCATTGAACTTTTTAAACGAGTGCAGCCTTAGGTTCTTTCACTTATGGCGTTGCTTTTAATGAAAACACAATACAAACCCCCCACAACAACCCCCCAGAGCCCCTTCAAAAATTCCTACAACAAGCAAGACCCCCCCACCTACGCCCCCACAACAAACCCCCTCAGTCTCACAAATAAAAAAACGCGTTGTTTCAACTTCGTTCGCGAACTTCTGAGTTACGCGTCGACGCGACAACGTTCTGGGAGTACACTTCCTCTCTCGCGATTCGAAAATTTCAACTTTTTAAAAGTTCAACTACTGTGCGGATAGGAGGAAAATTAAAATGATTCTGGAAGCCAAAAAGGTGAATGGAGTGTACCCCGAGAACCAAAGCGTCGACGTACAAGTTGAACGTTACGTTTCAAACTTCAAACATTTACGTACAGTTAGTTACCATGTAATACAAGTACAGATTATCGTTGATTTGCCGAAGGTCGGATCGCCCCGTATCGTTTTGAGCGCAATCGCTCACTTCGATGATGCGATTCTGCTAAGCTCAAGCTCGACAAGGCGATACGAGGACACATCCGACTGACTTTAATGGTATCGATTGAGTTTCGTCAAAGTCCCCTTTTGGGCAAACACACCGACGCAATCCCGCATTATTTCCGCCGGTCTAACCGGATGCAATTCCTTGATCTTTAGAGGACGCGAAGTTCAGACGAAATTCCGCATGTTCGTCTAATATTGGTTCTTCAATTCTGCTGTTATATAAATATATTATTATACGTAAAGATGAGCTTCCGAATGAAATTCTATTCTAGTCAAAACAAAAATGAAAACGGTACAAAGTGAAGTGAAAATTCCACTTTCGAGTGTAGGATAAGAGAGAAAAAGTGGTTTATTTGAGAATCATGGAATTGCCCGGAGTCCGGCGGGACAGACTGCGATACAATATCAGCGTTGACAAAATATAGCCTCTTTTCTTTGCATCAATGTCGATCGATCGGATTTTTGAATATCACGATCGATCGATCGATCGGTCGATCCCTGTATAAGCAAAAGCGACACTCTTTCAAATGGATGTACAGTGCGAATGAATCTATCAAAGCTTATGTTTGACAAAATAATTCTATGTATCCCAGTGCTTTTGAATTGCGGGCTTGATTTTTTTCCTTCGAGTGCGGATCCTCGTCTCGACGTTCAACTGATGTTGAGAATAATTAGCGGAGAAAATTTATACTCTAAGTATGAGAGAGGGAGAGACGAACCGCGAGCGAGGATTCGCGCTACAATGTGCCCGACTAATGTTCGATATCGCGGTTGACTAATGTAGTACCTTATTCATTTGTAATGTTTACTACCCATATAGGAGGCAATTGAAGGCGTATTTTACAGAAATACAGTAATCATGATCGAGAAATAAAAGATGATTTGCACGGGAATCGAATTGAAAGAAAAGATCGGTGAACTTTGCTGGAATATCGTTGAAGCTTATGTCTTTTGACGTGGGAGAAAATTTGAAGCTCGAAAGGAAATTACGATGTGTCTGGGGAAGGGACTAAATTTTTACGGAGCCAGAGTTGAGATACAAAAGGGAAAAGCCACGTGTTTTTTTAGAGATTCTCTTTTTTATATTAATATATACGTTATACATATTATATATTTACGATAATATTTATGTACGTCGAGCCGAACTTGTACGTAAAGACACTGATATCCGACGTGAATAGAACAAATCGTGAGTTAGCTCTGTTAGGGTTAAGTTTCTTTTTTTATATGCTCGTGGTAGTGTTAATTAATTAATTCTAATCAGTTATTGTTGACATTGAAGGTGTTTTTTTTTGTGACGCATAGTAGCGGATGCGTCGACACGACTGAATGTTCCGTTTATTATTATTATTTTTGTCTTTTTAAGATTAACCCTTTCTCGTTTAGAATTATTATTAAAAAAGTCGGTTGAAGCAGATCCAACTTATTATCGAAACTTGTCATTAATTAAGCATGGAAACCGTTCCCATTCTTTCTAGCCATTCTTTTCTGTTTTTTTTTCTTCTTTATTTTTTATATAAGCGTTTTCTCGCAGGCGATGATCTAGTATCGGGCTTTTTTGACTTTCCGCCTTTACCTTTTCTATAGGAAAGTAGTTTAGAAAAATGGTTTTTTATTGTTCGTGCTCTCGCGATTCGTTCGCCAGATTGCATCGATTCGTTTTTATCAGAGTTCCTATGCGTAGGTTCGTAAACGTATGAAAATTTTATGAAAATCCATTGAAATTGTGAAAAATTATTTGTAAAGAATCGGATACTTAAACGATATCGACCAAGTTGACGAACGAATTTCTACGCTTCGCTTACTAGTCAGAATTGGTTTTAAAAAAGGAAAAATAACATTTGAAATTATTCACTTTTGAAGTCGTATCGTTTTTATTAACTCTGTATAATAAGTAATGAACAAAAGTAAATTACCGGTCTGCGTCGAGCCTGAGCGTAAATACTACGGTTCTTTAGTTACTATTCTGGTAGAGAGTATCGCGCGCGCGTCACGATCGGCGTCGAATACACGTCGTATTTTTACGTTATTATTTTTAATTATATATTACTATTATTATTATCATTAACTATTATTGTCATTGCGCGTTATAAACTTAAATAAATTTACGTTTCTTTTTGTACGAGTCACTGCTATAAGCGATTTAGCGACTACCTTCTAGCAATTTATATAGTTGCATTGTACCGATTAAATTTACGTTTACAAATATATAAATATATATTATATTTAAAAAATGGTTTATATAAAAGAATGGATACAAGCTACCGCTACTTGCTACTCGCTAACTAGAAATTTATTTTTTATCATATTCTTTACTTGTATTTTTCTTTATAGGTGAACATGTTGAATCATAATTTGCCTTCGTTCTCACGTGTGTTTTTTTATTACTTGATGTGATATTTCTAGTTTCGTGTGTGTAATAATGTTCTCGTGAAAGATTTTTTTTTTATTAGTTGAGACTTGTCCTTTTGATTTTAACAATGAGGGGAGGTAAAGATAAAACGAGCTGGTTCCAGTGAATTACAAAAACGAAACGTAGAACGAATAACAAAATATCGATTATGTCTTTTCTTAAGAATGTAATAACTAACAAATATCTCTAAAATACGCTGACGATTGTCATACGAAATTTAGGACACGTGCATTTATTAAACATTATATCGTTATACAATTATATCGGCTGCATCGAGAGTTCAAGATGCTTTAAGAAAGAAGCACAAATTCATTGTTCTTCTCGTTGAATATATTTTAGGAAATATATATAAATAAAAAAAAATATATATATATTTGTTTTTGTTACAATAAAAGAAAGAAAAACAAATAAATTTTTACATAATATAGTAATTTACGAAAAAAAAACTTTGTAAAGCGTCTCGAACTCTTGTTGCGCTAGTTATTATTATTAATTATTGCTATTAGTTACGATTAGTTATATTATTGCTATTTCTATAACGTCTATTATTATGATTACTATTATTGTCAATTATTAGTTATCGCTTTTGATCGGTTGATTGACGGAAGAACTATTTGATCCTAACAGTTTTTAATCTATATCAATCGTGTTTCGGCGAAAGGCGAGGTCACTGTTTAGCAAAGTATGTTATTGTGGCTCGACTTGCATATGGGATCAGATAAGTTTAAGACTACATGTAGAACAATAAAATGAGGCGAAAAATCGAGAACTCGTAAATATTTGCGATTTCTGTTTTTTCGTATCACAGAATGAGGTTATATGAGTGAAAAACATACTGCAACACGCGGAAGGCAAGAAAGTACAATTACAGATTTTACAAACAGTTTCGACCTTAATGACGCATATAAGCTTCTTTCGTGAGAAAGAAAAGAGGGTGTATAAAATGAAAAAAAAATTTAATAAAAGAGTAATTTTGCTACAGTCGCTGTGCACAGTGGAAATATTTTCATTTACGGAAACGAAGGTTTGCTTTTCATGTTTTGTAATGGAACGTATAATAATAGTCTGAAGTGGAAAAATCATATTTTTGTACAAACGAAAAATAAGACATTCAACGATAAAAATCTTTTATAAATATTGTTGATGTAACTTTCACTCACGAAATCTAGGATTAATTTTGGCAAAGAGCAAAATCATTAGTTGGTAACAGAGAAAAATGTTTCATTCAAAACTCGAATAATGGCACGATCGTTTCTAAATAATGAAAATATCTGCCACTGGGCACTCTGAAAATTTAAAGAAGGGAGAATGATAGAGCGAAGTACTGCACGGAGAAGTGCGTAGTTACGGCGTGCGTATAAATATTCCAGTCTCTTTCGGTTACGAGCCACAGTTCCGCAAGTGTAGAATTTTGAACAAGTAATGAGAGAAGAGGGAGAAAAAACGGAATCCATAATGAAGGTATATTGACACGAGTGCATACCCGGATAATCCAAATGAGTATAGACGAGAGGATACGTATGTATAGACGCGAGAGGTTAATAATCCAAAAAGATAAATCTTTCTCTTCACGGACACTGATTATGATAATGATGAACGATTATATAAGTCGTGAGGTTAAAAAAATGAAGTTAAAATAAAGCGTTGACGACCTTTTCCTGGTGGAAGCCAAAATCTGTGTATCATCGCGAGCTTTTTTCGCAATTCTTCGCGCGTCGCGCGCGCACGCGGTTATTAAACTATAATGTATAACGATTTCGAGAGAGACACAAAATCATAACGAAAATCCACACTCGCAGAGGAGTGAGAGTGTGATGAAAAGGGATTTTTCAGCACTTCAGGACCCCTTTTTCGATGTAAATAGGAGACGAGCTAAACAAAAAATAACGGGCCAGCCGCGAAAAAACAGCGCCGTGTTGTAAAGAAGAAAAAAAATGTCCCCCCTCCCTAGGCAATGTTTTTAGGCTTGTACGAAAATGTAATAGCCATTGATGCGCGATGAGATCGACGCGGAGTTGAGAAAAATACACCACGTTGAACAGAGAGGATGATGAGAAAATAAACAGCAACAAATTTATTCTAGTCATAAGGGAAATGCGAAGCGCGAAAATTCAGAGCCTCCGTGGCGGCGCCGGCTCGATCGTTCCATCGTCCGCGGAGACATTTGTAATTATATAGACCCTCGCGACTGACGACTTTCGATAACTGCAAAATTCTCCGTCACAAGGAGACGCAAATTCACACATTGTAAATAACCGCAATCTTCGCGCCGCTCTGCGCGAATGAGAAATCCAGCATTCGGTCCTGTCTGGCATGCCACACGCGAAACATGCACGAAAAAGCAACGATCGAAATTCGAGGGAACGAATCGTGCGAGCTGAAGCCACGCGGAGGTTCGCCTTAAAATTAAGGTCTTGTAGGAATTATTAAATGGTGGAAAAGGCGAATGTGAGAGCGAGAGAATGCGAAGAGAGAGAAGCGAGAGACAAATTGCGTGCGAATGTGCGAGAGAATAAGCGGTGAGCGAGAAACGAGAGCGATTAACGAACGACGAGAGACGAGGTTGAGAAGAAAAATTATTGCGAAAATGTGCGAGAGTGTGAGTATATGAGAATTTAAAAATAGAGAGAGAGAGAGAGAAAAAACAAAATTTTACTACCAAGTGGACTAGAATCGCAACCGATGGGCATTATTAAAAGCGAAAATAAAATTAAAAAACATGATGAAACGATGAAGTTTTTTCGGAGCGTTTTTTCCGATATGTGAAATGGAGAAAAAAATGCGTCCAAAATTGTACCTATTTTCATTTTATAAATTATATAAATATAAATATATATATATAGATATACGACGACCTCCTAGACCGATTAAACTATTATGTGAAGTATATAATGTAAAAGGGTCAAAAGAAGATTATTGTATCTATATTCAGGACTGACGCAGATGACGATAATAAATATTGTACTCGAGTCGTGGTGATTATTGTATAGTTAAGTCAAGAGAGTTAAAAAGTAAGCAAAAAATTAATGAAAAAATGGTAATCACGAGAGAGATGAGAAAAAAACAAGGTGAATCAGTATCAGACTTTTGGCAACGCGAAAAAGTTGGTAAAAATTGTATATCTCGGAAAACTATTGTGTCATATTATGAGAAAAGTTGCAACATTTTGTCTTGTAGTCAAGATTATTTACGAAGTCACGGTTGTACATTATGTGTCGGCAAAAAGCGATCCTTTCTTTCGTATATCCCCTTTTACGAACGACTATACCGACAGATGAAAAAAAAACTAATCTAGAAAAGAAATATTATATCGATGCTAATCTAAAATAAAATGACGAATGTTTGTAAAGGAAGGGCAAAAATTTCGAAAAAAGATGTCGTAATCATTGGTGTACCTTGTTTCTTCTTTTCGTATAAATATATATATATACATTATAAATAGATATTCATAATTATATGGCGTACGCCTTTGGGCTTCGATTCAAGACCAAAATAATACAAGAAATTACGGAACTGCGCAATTACCGAACCTTCCCCTTTCTAAAATTCTTCAACTCGGCCGCTTTTGGAATGCAAGCGAAATTCGCCTAAAATTAAAATGACAATGTTCGACTGATGCAACTGATAAGGGCACAAAGGCTTTTGTAATCGCAGCAGCTCCTCGCGTCTCGAATCGAAGCATCAGCAAACGAGAGAATTATAAAGATCGAGAGAAAAGCAGAAAAAAGGGACGCAGCGTAACTATCTCTCTCTCGGTGCATTCTTCGACACGAAGAATTTCGGTTGTTTTTTGTAAAAAAAAATAAAAATAAAAATGAAAAGAAAATAAGATGATAAGAACGTTATACCGTACCCTTGTAATAATGCGACGCTGGAAGCCAAGATGACACGATAAATACAGAATAATTATCCTTTTGTTCTTTATATTATATCGTCCATTGTTATAAAGTCTTTGAAATACGTGAAAGCAGAAGATGAAAAAAAATTGATTCTTCTTATATATAAAGAAAAGTAAAGACACGTGATCCGTATTTTTCACATCGTTCAGTCTTTCACGTAATATTTGTACTTCTAGCGCGCGTTACGATGTAGAATAACATTACCTACTCAGATAAGGACGACCGTCGGCCCAACTTTATACATGTACAAAAAATCGACGACACATCATTGTTGATCTTCGACGCGATGGTCGCCAGCTCGATTTTTTTATTTCAATGAATGAGAGTAACAAGTCTTTTGAATATGTAGAGCCGCGACCCTCGCGTAGGAGAAATTCTGGAAAAGTAACATCCGAGAAGTGTGAAAGCGATAACGTACCATCGACATCCCCGCCAAGAATAAGCAACTGCCGACCGACGGTCGTCGTCGCTGTCGTATCGCGGGCCACGATGACAAATATTTGTAAAAGAGCGAAGGAAAAGACAGCGGTTGTCAAAGTTGGTAAACGCTTTTCCTTCGCTCTTGCTCCCCTTGATTCTTCCGTTTAACCGCAGCGGAAAAGAAAAAAACCATCGAAGGTCTTTTCTTATTATTCCCTCACAATCAAATCCTCTCCACACCTTTATACACACGTTACGAAGAAGAATGTGAAGAAGAAACGAAGAAATATTAAAAACACTCCCATTCCAATCGACCGCATTTCTCCCATACACACGAATATATATACATATATATATATTTCGAAAAATTTTTCAATTTCCATATTCCCCTTGCCGCGTTCCCATCCTCTTGTCCAAATCCAATCCTATCCCAGCTCCATCCCTGTTTCCTGTTATCCCCACGTTTCACAATACCTACCCGACTACCAGTGTGAATGAATGTTGAAATGAAAAAAAAAATAATAAATTGTGTAAAAGGGAAGCATCGAGCAAAGAACGACTAAAGCACATATTCGTCGGACCGTAGGGACATTTTGCATTAATTGTGTAAACACGAGAACTTAAGGGAAAAAATAAAAAATGCAGAAGCGAAAACTAACAAAAAAATATTAAGCGTTGTACCATGTGTACTCATTTTATTCTATACACTTATGTCGTCGATCCTGCTCCTCGTATCACACAGATGTCGTCTCTTTTTTGTTGTTTCTCTTTTTTAATTTCCGTTCTATTTAGCGTAGCTATTATCTTTTTATTTGTACATGCCATTTTCCGTTTTCATTTCAACAAGTACAGCAACAGCATATTAGGATTTATTTTAAGTGACGGCGCGTTATTTCTGTGTTCGAGATGCTATGTAATTATGTTATCATACTTAGTTATTATTTTTAGTTATTATTATTATATTATATACTTATTAATTATTATTATACTATATAACTAGTTAATTATAATTTCAAGCCTACTGTTATTATTTTGCCACTGCTTACATCATCGACGCTCATTATTGTGGTCACAAAATCATCTTTATTATTATTATTATTTTTATTATTGCTATTATGATTATTATTATTATTACTATTATTATTATTATTACGTGGTACAATAAAGATTTACTAAGAATAAGTCTCGTGCTTAACCTAAATTTTTTATTTGTTTGCAATCAACCCCCCTCGTAGCCAGCATCATCGCAGAGCAGATACACCAAGGCTATCGATACGTTTTGGTCTTATCGCTCGTGACCTTTTCATGCACGAGTATCATCGTTTTATATATTTCCACTGGAAACGAATTCTCTACTCGACATCATTTATACGACAATGAGGTAAATTATTCATTGGTTTTATTCAATATATATGATATGCGGAATATACTTTTAAAAAAGTATTATTATAAAACGTGCAAGGCTACAAGTTTTTTTATTCAAAGACAATGCAGTCTACAACTTCCGCACTCGTGCATTGTCCATGCTTCTAATAATTCAATGAGTCTAAAAAAAACAGCGTGAAATCGCAGAAACTGTAAATTCTCCGGTAACTGAGAGTATATACTTTCATTTTCCTCGTATCCATCAACGAATTTCCCGTATAGAGCACACGATCGAAAGAGAGGTCACAAGTCAAATCTAGCCTTTATTGAGTCCGCGCCATCGCCGATTATACACTTATCCCACAACAATATCTGTCCGCTCGGTCGCACGCAACGCGGTATCTGCGGCGCAGTCGCGCGCGCGAGCGCCTCTGTGTCGCAACCCGACATGCCAGAGTCTCGGCCGCCGTCGGAGCCGTGAAATTTTCAGTCAGTCGACAGCCGAAAGAGAGTATGGGATCACCGGCCGGCATCACGAGGGCGCTTCGCCGTCTGCACAGCAAGTTGACGACCGGCGAGAGGCCGCTGCTGAGGCTCTTCTCCGCGAAGGCTGCTGACGCTGAGCCCAGGAAGACGTGTCTCTACGAGCTGCACGTCGACAATCATGGTAAATCTTCGCTTTTTATTTTATCAATGTTGTTCAATTGTTTTTTTTTTTTTTTTTTTTATTATAGTGTCAGACTTTTTGGTTATTATAGAGATAATTTCTATATTTAGAAAACGCTGAGACGTTCGATTTAAATAATGACGAAATGAAGTAATATCAAGAATACACAATATACGCTGTATTTAGTGATGAACAAACGTTATAATTATTAGTTTTTGCCAAAGTTGCACAATGTTGCATTGCATAAGAATAATCACGCTTTTGGAATAATTATTAAAATTTATACACAATTCTATAACGATATCAAGTTCGTATAGCACAGTGTACGTAAACATGAAACTCTTCAATCGAGCTAACTTCTGTGGAAAACATGACGTGATAACTCGAGACACAAATATTACAAAAAGTGGTATGATGAAACCATCACGTATAGCAAATGTATAACTTAAGTAAGTAAAATCGTCTGCAGCGATTGAAGATTACAATTACGTGGTTGAAGTGTACAATTACAAAAATACGTGTTATCGTTTATTATGCAAAGAAGTAACTGACAATATCTGTGTTATTTATTCTACTATTGCAAACTCATTTTCAGAAAATAATATTGCTTTTACAAACTTTTTCATATACACACGAATACATTCAAATAAAACACACAGGCGACCGCAGTAATTCAATGAAAATTTATTTCCCATCATCGTCGACTCTTTTCAACGCTTTTTAATTATAGACATTTATTGCATTAAAAATAGTAACTTGTATATATATCGAAGAAGTAGCACAGTCAATAAAACGCGCAGCCGCAACATAATAAAAGTTCATTAAAACCCTGCAGGCAAAATCGTCGACTTCGCCGGCTGGCTGTTGCCCGTCCAATATCGGGAAGCAATTGCGGCGTCGCATCAACACACTCGCACCCACGCCTCGGTCTTTGACGTCGGCCACATGCTGCAGACACACGTGACGGGTCGGGACTCTGGCGAGTTCCTCGAGTCGCTAACCACTGCTGATCTGCAGAATCTCAAGCAGGGCAGCGCCGGACTCACGGTTTTCACGAACGATAAGGGTGGAATTCTCGACGATCTTATCATCACGAAGGATCGGGATGATAAGTTCTTCGTTGTGTCGAACGCCGGTAGGAGGAACGAGGATACGGCGCTGCTGCTCAAGCGACAGGTGATTATTTAATATAAATAGGTGTAAAATTTGTTTAGAATCTTTCATCAGATGCAAATAATAACGTATTGTCTTTCAGAGCGAGATGAAGGCCCAAGGAAAGGAAGTGAACATCGAGTTCTTAGACCCTCTCGAGCAGGGATTGATAGCGTTACAGGGGCCGAGTGCAGCGACGGCACTGCAGTCGATGGTTCAGATTGATTTAACGAAGCTCAAGTTCATGATGAGCGTGGAGACGGAGATCAATCAGAAGCGCGTGAGGATATCACGATGTGGATACACTGGCGAAGATGGTTTCGAAATATCAATACCCGGAAAAGACGCGAGGACTATCACGGAGATGATTTTGGAGAAGCCTGACGTGAAGCTTGCCGGACTTGGAGCCAGAGACAGCTTGAGGTGATTGTTATATTGCATTATAATATTTTTCGAAAGCAACCGCGTGATTATCAAATATTTGTATTATTCAGGCTAGAGGCTGGTCTTTGCTTGTACGGTCACGATATCACTGAAGATACGACGCCTGTAGAAGCGACACTTTTATGGCTAGTCGGTAAGGAATAAAGCAAAAAGATCAAAGCTCAGAGGAAAAGAAAAACGAAAACAAATATTTGAGACAAATTATTTTTACAATTTTACAGCGAAACGTCGCAGAGCTGAAGCAAACTTTCCCGGTGCCCAGCGTATCCTTGATCAAATCAAGGACGGCGTGACGAAGAAACGCGTTGGTCTGACTCTAGGTCAAGGCCCACCAGCTCGTGAAAACGCACCTATCCTGACCGCAGCTGGTGAACGGGTAGGTAAAGTGACATCGGGTGGACCCAGTCCCAGCCTGGGCAAACCCATCGCCATGGGTTACGTACCCCTGGAACTGGCCAAGGCTGGCACAAACGTTCTCGTAGAGGTCAGGGGCAAAATGTACAAAGCTGTGGTCACGAAGATGCCGTTCATCAAATCTAATTACTACACAGGCAAATAAGAGGCGACGTAAGCCACGATTGTGTGAAAAATGAGGTGTGATTTATTTAAAAAATTGTAAAATAACGTTTTCAAATAGTTGTCATACTATTACATTTTTATGTGCCTCGATCTGTGACAGACGTTTCGTTGTATGATGATTAAGAAAATCTTGTATATATATTAACATGTGTTTAACAACAATGTGAATATAAAGTTAAGTTTGGGACGATTCAATTTTTGATACATGTTAAGATTTTTAATAAATTTATGATGATAAAATTGTTTAAAATATTATTTCATTTTGAGATGTTCATAATTATATTGAAAAATTTGAAAAAAATACTTCAATATGAATTTGAATTATTTGATTTCGATTAACTATTACTGATAATTTATTTACACTTGATAAGCATGTACACTGTATTACCACCTTTGAATAAGTATGTTATAAGCGTTCTCCGTTAGATGGCCCGCGAATCCACTTTATCGATCAGACCTACTGCCAGTACATAGGTACTTACGTTTCTAGAAACACGCCAGTCGTTTCGCACGTATACTCGTGACTTAGCAGTAGACAGCAAGTGTTGTTACATTTAAAGACAATAACAATGGCAGAATGTAAAGAGATAATGTACTTTGATCTTCGAACGGTGCATGATCACTTTGATCGATCGTTGCTCGACGAGGACGACATTGATATCAGGGCCTACCTCGAAGCTTACAATGAACTGTACAAGTAAGCGTTGATTCTGTGAATCCTAACCTCTTTTCGCCTTTCTACTTCGCTCACTCTCAATGTCAACGACCTATTTTGCAATGTTTCTTTGTTTAGATTTTTCCAGCTGATGGGCAGCGTGTTTAGCTTTGTTTCTTCAGACCTCAAACAAAAAATAGAAATTCTACAGGGCTTGATCGATGAGGATCAAGAAAACTACGTTACCGTTAAAAAAATGATCGAGTACGAAAAAGAGAACAATCTGTTGCAAAAAAGCGATTTTGTAAACGGCGCTCGGACGCTGCTAAGGCTACATAGAGGACTTGGTGCGTTATGTAAAAAGCATATACATAACGTGTATGGAATTTTGAGAAGCACATTTATCATGATTGTCCGATGATTTTGCAGATTTTATATTGGAGTTTTTAAGACAGCTGGGCGAGTTATCAGATAGCGATAATACCTCCACATGCTGCAAAGACGCATACAATAAAACGTTAGCGAAACATCATCCGTGGCTGATTCGGAAAGCAGCCATTGTTGCAATGTATACAATGCCAAGCAGAGAAATGCTTTTTAAAAAAGTAAGTTTTAAATCTTCCGTATATCTAGTATATAAAGATTTAAAAAATATCTTTACTAATTAAACTATGTTACTTCAAGGTTTGTGGAGATAACGTTCAAAAGAACGTAGATGTATTGCCGAAAATGTTGGAAATCACTAGCCACGTTATTACGCGAACCCACACTGTCTATGAAGTACACGAGCTTCATGCACTGCCATAATGGCTCATTCTAGGAAAAAAGTATAGCTGATAAAAGTCTGGACAGAAATAAGACACTAAAACAATAATATTGTATTATTGCAGTTGTTCTGTAATGTATCGTGAACATTCCACACACTGCTTAATCTGACCTAGGGTTTTTTGAAACATTCTACACGTTGTATCGTTTCGAATTGTGATAACTAATTCATAAGAGATTGTTTCATGTAATATTTAAATTTTTGCATACTAGTTGAATTTATTCATACTGCTATAGCACAATTAGCGAATTTATTTTTAAACACGAATCTTGAATTACATAAAATTATTTAAGAATTAACTTTATATATTTATAAGTATTTTTCTTTCGTGTTCTACGTATGTACTTACTTATTAATGACCCTGGTATACGCTGTAAATCGTCTTTATAAACAAATTGTAAAAACATTATTTGAAGATATAGTATAAGTTTAGATTTTATAACAGCATTTATTGTACAAAATAATCACGTATCGCAATACAACTTGAGATCGCTCGTCATATTAATATTAACCTATTCACGTTATTCCTTTTACATCATTTCAATTCTTGGTAAAGAAATACAAACGTAGTGAATTAATAGATTTGCGATATTCCACGTTTACTGAGGCATTGCGGCACTTTCTTAGAATAAGTGTCAGGGACTATGCCTTTTCTAGCATTCCTTATACGGTCCCATTTAACTACTGGTGGATTATGCCTTGTTCAATACCTCAGTACATTGTTTCTAAATGAATGCTCCTCAGAATCAAGCGCAAGTATTTAATAATAAGTTTATCTAATATCGTCATGAAATTTTGAAGTAAAAAATAAAACTTATTATAATTGCGTTTCTAAAATTATTTACATTTATGGCTCTACGGAATTCCGAGCATTGTACCGTTCAAAACATCGACTTTGGAAGCCTCCAAGAAACGGTCGTCTATCAGCATACCTAATAAAAAGAAAATGCAATATATTAAATAAATTTGAAATCAGAACTCAAACTTCTTGTGAAGGCAGTATTTATTATACATACCCGCTATACTGGCTGTTAAGAAGCACACGAGACTTCCTGCGACAAACGCCCTCATTGCTACACCGGCGATTTGTTCTCTTTTCTCAGGTGCCATAGTGCTGAGACCACCGATCATGATGCCGATCGAGCCCGGGTTCGAGAAGCCACAGATCGCGTAAGTCGCGATCGCTTCTGTCCTTGGTGAGAGTCTGTTCTCATCTTTATATTCGCCTAACTTTTTATACGCTATGAATTCGTTCACCACTGTTTTGAGGCCTATCAGGGTGCCCACTTCTTCGCACTCTTCCCAAGGTACACCCATTAGCCAACTTAGCGGCATGAAAGCCTTCGAGAGCAGCCACTATAATTAAAGATAATTTATTTTTCATGTTATTATTTATCAATACTGCATACATAAGAAAAGAAAATGTTTTATCCACTAAAGTAATATTAATGATTTAGCTAAGGTCGTTTTCTAAATGAAATTCGAAATTTCTTCCGTGCAGTCGTAAAATACTGTTTAAGGAAAAAATATAATAGTCCGCGTATGCAAATGACATGCACTATTTGATTTGTTGTTTCCTCCACTGCGTATATAATGTTATTTTAAATACCTCGAACGTGATTTCTTCATAGCCTATGAGCATACCCAGCCAGGAAAGAATGGAATTCAAGAACGCGACTGCAGACACAAATGCTATTATGTTAGCGATAATGCCCAAGAGAAGCGGAATTCCTGCAAGAGCACCTTTCGTCGCGGCGTCGATAACACTCGAGTCTTCCCTAAAATAAAACAAAACGTTAGATTAAAAGGAGACATTTTAAAAAAATCATGAATGTAACTTTTATACTTACGACTTTTCAAGAGTGATATTTTTGAAAGTCGTGACGCTCTTTTCAGTTTCGGGATAGAACAATTTCGAGTAGCACAGGGCAGCTGGGGCTGACATAACCGAAGCCGTGATAAGGTGCGCAGGGTTAGCTCCGAATTTTATATAGGCTGCCATGACTGTACCTAAAATAATAATTTAGACATTTAAAATCAATGCTTCAACGTTAGGAATTCGATAAAAAAAGTCGTCCTACCAGAAACCGTGGCGAATCCGGAACACATTATAGCGTGAATTTCTGAGGTCGTAAGTTTGCTTAAATACGGCTTGATCAGAAGAGGAGATTCTGTCTGTAATGAAGATTTTCACTTAAACGATAGGCAATCATAACTTTTTAATAGTATATCAAAAATATCCTACCATTCCTATAAAAGTATTTGCAGCAGAGTTTATAGATTCGCAAACAGTTGTACCCATGATAACGTGCAGAACCCATCCAATATTGTGTATAATGTACTGCATAACACCCCAATAATACAAAATTTGAATCATAAAACTGAAAAAGAATATGACTGGGAGGGCCTGAAATTGTATTAAAATGTCACATTATTATACATACGTTTGTGTCATATAATTTTAATTTTCAAATATAAAGAACTTACGGAAAATGCAAATACACCATTTTCAACGAGTTCCTTAGAGAATACAAAACTGGCTCCAGACTGTGCAAAATTTAAAAAGGCTGCAACCTTATCCGATATGCACTCGAAAATTCCCCGACCAACTGCCCATCTTATTGTGAAAAGGCCGAACGCGAATTGAAGTATTAAGCCCCACAATACGGTCCTCCAATTTACCTTTAAACAAGTTGAAATTAAATTACACTGTAACCTTGAGTTCAATGTTCTTTTGAACAAACAAAATTATATACTTTGGATGGATGTTTGGAGAAAATCCAGCCGAATCCCAATATGGCGATAACGCCAGTAAAACTTATCAGTCTGTTTCTCGATTCAACTGTATCAAGGATTAAAAATATTGTTATAGCAACGAATATTGCCGAGCAGAATACTGTTTGCGTTATGCAGCAAAAGCGCCTGAAAAATCAAGATTCAGTTATTATTGTCTTTTTTTACTTTTTCTTCTTAATGTATCAAATAATAATTTAATTTAAGCAATGTGTCCTACCCTCTATGCCTAAGACCTGCTATCTGTCGCGTGCATGGTAATAAGCAACTTGCAATAGCTCTACCAAAATATCGTTTAAAGATTTTTGTATAAAAAAGTCCAAAGTACGCGAATCCTACAAGTAAAACTAACATTCCATATCCATCGCACCATTGTAATTTGCTGTGATCATCCTCTGTAAATACAAGATTTCGTAAGAAAATTTTTACAAACGACATCATGTTTTTTTTTCGTAGAACACATACCATGATTATACCAATAGAGAGTTGCAAAAACAAAGTAGGTGATAATGGCGATATTTAAAATTGTGATCCCCAAAAATCGAAACACTCTGCCATGCTCGGACGTGAAAGCACGCAAACAGTTTATTGGCCCGCTTCTGTCTTCAATTGAAAGTCTCCTCTCCTAAAATCAATTAAATCAATTGTTTTATAAGTCCTCAAGTTTTCCATCCATCAGAGAATTAAGAAGTTGCCACGCTCGCTCCCACGATTTATCCGATCAAAATTTTTATGAGATACATCATTTCATTTTAGTTTGATGATCAGCCGACTAACAGATTAGAGAAAGAGAGTACCGTCTGCGATGGATAACTCGTAAAAATTACTCAGATATGATAGGTACATTTCCTTTGATTATTATCAGTCAGATGGCAGTGATTATAACTTACCGCTTTAGATGGAGAATCTCCAGATTCGATCGAATCTTCATCCTGAAATCAAATATATAATCTTTGGTAGAAAAATTAGCTAACTGGTGACGAAATTAGCTTATTATAAGCTAATTTCGTCACAAATTAGCTAACTTTTCTACCAGGGATAATTCTTAGATGAATCACGTGTAAACTATGTGCACTGTGATAAACGTTTATCCTTAAATAATAATTTTTTATCCAAAGAATGTTAATAACGTTATAGAAATAACTATCACACAAAAAATTTAAGCTAGAAAAGTAAAACATTTCTCAAATTAGCATGAATTCCATGCAACTGTAGCTAATTATAAGTTTTAATACAAAATAGTATATAAACTTAAAAAACCTTAATTCGTAAATGTATGTTCAATGTTCATATTTCCTGAAACTACAGAAAAATCAATCAACATCTGATCTTTCAAAATCGAACTTTATGGATAGTAATTACATATACAAATAGTTTTTTTTATCAGTATCATTGATTAGTTAATCTCACTAAGAGCTTTTAAGTAAATGAATCACAATCTCACAAAACTTACATCAAGTTTAATTGATATGTTTAAGCTATGGCCACTGATCTTCCTCCCGACCTTAAAAAAAAAACACATTTTGTATATTATTTATGCGAATAAGAAGAGCGATATAAGTATCAGAGCATACTGATAAAGTATTGATAATAAAGAGTGTAACATCAATCGTTATGTATGATCTAAAAGATTCGTTTAATTAATAACGAACGCGTAAAGTATTTTCAATTAACTCAAAGAATTTATTATTGACATACATTAAATGCATACGAACGTTTACATAGTGTATAGTATAAGTTTGCCATCTAAATTCATTGAAACATGCTCGATTGCAATGATTTGGCGCTAGGCCAATTGCTTAAATACGCAGAAAAAGAACTTAATGAAATAAATTGGCTAATATCTGCTTTGAAGTAGATTCAGAGACTTCACGAACGTGTACAACAGATCAGCATCATAGTTTTTTATTAATACGCAGTCCTGAGTTTAATTAAAACTTTATTTCATATATGAATAACTTCTTATAAGACTTTTGATAATATCTGTTAAAAGCAAATATTATAAATACAGTATCTTTTATAGCTAAATACGTTGAACCCAGTATTCGATTGACTTTATAAGTAAACAAATGTTGCTATTTATTCCCTTATACGAATATAAATTTTACTAACGTATATAAAATGTTCAAATAATGTTTTATTTTTATAAAATTTTTCATGATTTTGCGTGTTAAAATGGCACACAGTTGTACACTGTATGTGTCGTCAAGAATATGTAGATAAAATTGTTATCTTTTAGTTTGTTTTAATTGCTGTGCAAATAATAAATTCATTTCATACTACAGTCAATAATATTTTTGAATTGAAAGTAGTATATTAAATTGTTATATATAAAATATAAATAAAGCTTACCTCAGAGAACGCCTGATTCGTAATACCATCAGTCATGATTCCGTCCTATCTACCTTCTACTAATTTCGAATTTTACAAATAGCCGAATCCTTCGAAAAATTCAAATATTACAATCTATCGAACAATATAACGTCGTTCGCGTAAATATGAAAACTCAGCGAAGTCTCATTTTTGACAGTATGAATCTCATCGCTTGGCGCGTCAGTCGTGTCGCACTGAACGATACGCGGAAAGTGCCAACAGTAAGAAAAAACGCCAGCGGCGTTGTTTCCTCGCCGCGGGTGCGCAACTTAGATATCTGAGATAACCGCGTCGTCCATCTGGAGACGATCCGCGTGCGCGCGCGCAGGCGAGTAAATTACCCGCGTGCCGACAGTAACACACTACTTTTATTATTCGCCTGTCGCGCACATACGTATATATATATATAAGCTAGTGCAAGTCACAATAATCTTAACGGCAGTCTTTTTTCTTTTCGTTCTGGGACGTTTTTTTCGTAGCGTTGCGAATGCCTTTCCAGTCCCCGATACTTTGTATCGTTTGAATTTATTGAAATTAAATTGAAAGGCTGTACGTGATTCAGACGGCTTTTGCTATAATGTTATACAAGTAATTTCTTAGATTAGAAATCTCACTACTGTATCAAATAAGAATTTTCCATAATTTACGGCGCACTAACATAAATTCGTTCCAATGAGATAATCTTTTTATACGCATAATTGCGAAAAGCTGTACATGTCGTTTAAAATTCTGTTTCGACATAGTAAAAACCCACGTGCATGCGAAATGAATTTAAATTTTCTTTTTACTAAAATCCAACAAATACACGGTGCCGTCAATAGCTGCACAATAAAAATGTTATTAGAATTTTTTACTCAATTGTCAGTATACATTGAGAATGGTTGACTTCAAGAGGCTTTCGATTAGAAGACTATAATTGCACAATCCAATTATTAAAGTACAACGTACACAATTACCACACAAAGCATTCACATATTATAAACAAAATGGGGGATTAACCTAATATCGCAATAGAGGTGAGATTACCGTCAGTGATAAAAATTTGGTTATTATACGTATGTTGATACGAGATAAGCAATCTGGAGGCGTGTCCCTCGTGTTTGTAGCTAATTTGTGTGCGAAACTTCAATGCTATCAAAAGCATTGTACAGATTGTGGAATTTCAGCACAGCGGGTGATCACAACTTGGGTCATCAAATGCTCATTAGAATTGTAAAAAAACGGTTTATTTTATGTTATAATACAGTTCATATTAGTGTAGAAAGAGATCTTTTATCGTAACGTTGAACTTGAACGTGTAGAGTTGATCGTACAATCAATCGATTAAACTTTCTTATTGTCATAACGATATGTGCTGAAATAGAACTCCGTTAGGTTCAAAAGATTTTTCGTCAATCAACATACCTGAAAAAAGAAAAAATGTTGAATAATGATTAAAATTTTAGCTTTGTATCGCATAAAAAATTGCTAATTATCTTTTATCTATCTGATCATGAACCTATAGTTATCCTTTTAATTGATTTTTTACAAATATTTGATACGAGATTACAAAAGGTAAAAGCCCGTAATAATTGAAAATGCGTTTTAAAATTGAAAACAAGCAAGGCTCTTCAGAAACACCTAATTGTTAAATTATCTCTGATATAATTATGTACGATCCAAAACATGAGGGAAGCAATTTATCAACTATGTAAATACATGCAAATGTGCACATTTAAAGTATTTACCGTTAAAAAGTAAGTCCTACTTCTCGATCATTATTATAAAGCTTACCAGCAATACTCGCTGTTAGGAAACACACAGCGCAACCTCCAACGAATGCTCTGAACACCGACTGTACGATATCTTTCCTCTTGTCAGGCGCCATGGTTGACAAGCTCCCGATCATGATACCGAGCGATGATGGATTCGAGAATCCGCAAATCGCATAAGTAGCAATGGCCTCGGCTTTGAAAGTCAATTTTCCATCTTTTTTGAACTGACCGAGCTTCTGATAAGCAACGAACTCGTTTACGATGGTCTTCAAGCCGATGAGAGTTCCGACAGTTTCGCATTCCTCCCAAGGAACACCCATGATGTAACTCAGTGGAATGAATGCTTTGGCCAGGATAAACTGGAAAATAAATGGTTTTCGAATTACGTAAATAAAGGTGTAGGCAGAGTTACAATATTCGATATATTACAGAAGGCAAAGCAATTATAGCAAACCTAATTGCTTTTCTTAATTAATAAAGCAATCAGATTGATGAGCTGATAATAGCGATAGACTGAATTTGTCAATTTCATATCGGTCATTGCTATTGAATATGTTAGAACAAATCAATTACTTAAAGACAATACCTTAAATCTTATTCATTTTACTTTTTTCGTCGAGTGCTTGATATAAAGATATTATTAATCTTTTGTTATATTACAAAACATTTATTTCTTTTAAAGTACAATATTATATAACGAGAACAAGAAATTTATAAAATACATTCCTTTTGTTACTATAAATAAGACTTGATATATAACGTTTATTCAGCTTAATAAAATAAAAATCTATATTAATGTCTCACCTCAAAAGTCAAGTCAGGAAATCCAACAAGTGCACCCAGCCATGCAAGAATAGCATTTATGAAAGCTATCGCCGATACAAAAGCTATTATATTTGCAATTATTCCTAAGACTAATGGGATTGCAGATAAAGCTCCTTTTGTTGCAGCTTCCAAAAGGCTTGATTCTTCTCTGAAGACTCAATGATAATAATTTAATAAAAACAATTGTGTTACATAAACTTACAATTAGATCATTAAACAAGTTGAATGCATCTGTCAATTTATATATATATCAAAAACTTACGACTTCTTTAAGATAATATTATTGAAATGTGTTGAACTCGTTTTTGTTTCCGGGTACAACAATTTAGCAAATAATAATCCAGCTGGCGCTGACATAACTGTCGCAGTTATCAAGTGAACTGGTTGTGCTCCGTACGATATGTATGCAGCCATGACAGTTCCTGCAATCATTTTAATTTGGAACAGAAAAGACAATTTGTAAAGAGTAAACTGCGTATACCGTGAATCTTTAGCTTACCAGATGTTGTTGCAAAACAGGAGCACATAATTGCGTGAATTTCCGATCCTGTGAGTTTGTTCAAGTACGGCTCTATTACTAGGAAAGATTCCGGCTGCAAATAGTCATTGCATTTAAAAATATTCAATAAAAATGGAATAATGTATCAAGATTTTCAGTTACCATGCCTAGGAATAGAGTAGTTGCAGCGTGTAAAGATTCGCAGACTGTCGTGCCCAGAACCGCGTGCAGACCCCATCCCACACTCTTTATCACAGCTTGCATTATCCCCAAGTAATAGAGAATCTGCACTACAAAACTAAAGAAAAAGAGAACGGGTAGAACCTGTAAGCAAAAGAGATCGGCTATCGGAAACAAATTTTCGCGCGCAAAACAACATCCAGTGGTATTGATTCGTAGAATATCGACTTACGGTAAAGGCGAAAATGTCCCGCCCGACGAGATCGTCCGAGAATATGAACATAGCACCATCTTTCGCAAAGTCGAGGAATGCCGCGATCTTCTCAGACAGGCACTGGAAAATAGATCTACCGATCGGCCATCTTATGGAAATGAGGCCGAAAACAAACTGGATAATCAAGCCCCAAACAATCGTTCTCCAGTTGATCTGTCAATTTTTTTATTTGAAATATATTTAGAATTTTATTTATTGTTGCAGTATATAATATCTGAAGAAAGATAAAATTTTTTAATTCTCATATTAGTAATATATGTAATGTGTCTTTACCTTTGTTGGATGTTTTGAAAAAATAAATCCTAACGTCATCATTAATACTACTCCAGTAAAACCCATCAGTCTACTTCTAGAGTTCGCAGTGTCTACTGCCAGAAATACAGCGATTCCAGTAATTATAAACAAACAAAGAATCATTTCTCCTGCGTTTCTGGAAATCCAAAGAAAATATTCAAGAATACATTTAAATATTCAAATAATAAGTCTAACAATTTTCATTGGTAATTAAGATAATATTTCACCTGCATTTATTAGAACAACGAAGGGAGCGAAGAAAAGATCGTAGTAAGTGAGCAAGCGGTCTACAACAGAACCTTTTAATTCCGAAGCGATAAAATATACTTCCATAGGTAAAGAAATAAATTAATAACAACATTCCATAACCACTACACCAATCGTAATCAGCATTGGCTTCTGAAATATATATTTTTGTTCAGTATAAAAACAAATTAAAATGCATAACAATTTTAACCTAAAACATACAAAAAAACTACTTACTCGCTGTTAACCAATAAACTGTAGCAGATATGAAATATACTAAAGCAAGAAGGTTTATTACAGCCAGATATAGAAGGTACAGGGGAACATGGTTTTTTCTAATGAAACGCTGTAGTATGTTTTCCTCCTCAACTTCAGGATCTTTATATACTAACTGAAAATTATAATAATCTTCGTAAATGTTATACAAATTTCTGTTTATCTTTTACGAGTTTGTCTGATCGGTAAAATATATAAAACTTTTAAAGAAAAACAAATAAAATTACATTTTTCATTTGTGTATGCTAAATTGAAATTCACTCGTCTATTGTAAAACGTAGAAGTTATTACACTGTCTATCGCTACATATCGTTCACTTTTGTACGTATAGTCCGGGATCAGATAAAATTATTATTTATATCGTTGACGTTGTAGACACTGCACTTGTAAAGTTTGTAAAAAAGGTACAGTGTCATATAGCTATTTAAAACTAACTGACGATCGTTAATATTATTTTTGTGATATTCCACTTAGTAGCGCATAACATAAATTTATAATTAAAACAAGAAATGTTTCACTGTATGAAAATTTCATCTATTTAAAATATATAAGAATAAGTCATATTTTATTTTGAATTAGTCACCTTATCTACTGCACAGTAAGGTATTTCGGCTGTGTTATCATTTTCAGTTTTATAACCTTCCTAAAAAATGAAAAGAACTTAGCACTTGCTGGAGCCAATTAAATGTTATTATTCTTGAATATATCACTCATGCATTACCTCATTATAAGCTTTATTGGTTATCCCGGTCGTCATTGTCCTCGTTCTACGCCTCGTTCTACGCCAGTCTAATACTGATTAAAACGTACATGTTTTCTTTTTAGACGCACGTTAAACACTTAACTAACCATGACCGTATAAAAAGATAAGAAAAGTTACACTTTACTCGCCAAGAATATAACCTTCTCTTTAAGTCCAGTTTTCTATACTACACTGCTGACCCCACCGATGTATTTTCAGGACAGATATCATTATCAATGATTTTATCGGCAAAAGACAGGCAATACCAATATGGATAATCAAGATATGAAGCGGGCTTTTCTTTGTAGAGAGAGAGGGAGAGGGGGGGATGAGGGAGAGAGATAGAGGGGAGAGTTTTTAATGTGCAAATCTAACACATTTTATCTTTATTACAATCCCGAATACCTATGTCTTATCCGATAACCTGTGTCGTATCTTAATAATATCTTTTAAAAATGTGTAACAAATGTGTGAATACATCACCCTTAATAAGCTATAAATGCTGATGATTTATTGATACAACTTGAATTTTTTAAATAGAGTTATTGCATACCTTTAGTGAGCCTGTGTAAATTTCAAAGAATGAGATAACATTTCCTTATTATAGGATTACTAAACGTTATTAAGAGCCACAAATATAACAATTCTTTTTAAATGGAAATATTCTTAATACTGCGTAACATCTGAATCATTGAGAAGCCAAGCATCCTCGAGAATGTTTACTTTCAATATTTATTGTTTTCTCGGACGAGAATAAAAACAGTGTTTGACAACATTATTCTTTATACCACCTGCGTAAATCTACAATTAAAATGTAGTGTGAGCGCTTGAAACCGAGAAAGATAGAGTCTCAGCAAATTTAAGAACTACTTTAAGTGCAGACCTTATCTTGGTAAAAATCTGGTGCGTTGGCTCCAGTGGTTTGGGAGTAAAACTAGAATTATTTAATTACGATGAGCGGCAGTTACTATTACTGCAATGTCAACACGATAAGTTTTTTCGGAATAAGCTGTGAATGCAACTAATTCTACATAAATAATATTGACATTGGTTTAAAATATAAGCGATAAGTCTACTTGGTTTACATATTCAATAAGAAGTAACATTTTATTGTAAGTATTTTCAGTCGATAATATTAGATACTTTGTATAGAACTGTCTGTAATCGTAAGTGAATTGCCGAGTACCATTATAGTTGCACTATTATCTATAATACTTTATACAAATTACATTCGTTACTGTTGTATGAAAGATATAACGATTGATTAAGAGCAATTATTAGCGTTGATTTGATACACAGTGTTAATAAATCAGTGCTTCCATACAAATGGTTAAAATTAATAAATTAAAAATAATGACACTTTTTCTATCCATAATCGAACGCTGACTTTCTACTCTAACAGTTATTCGGTTTCATATCTTTGAAATGTGAGCGTGCTCGTCTGAGATTCTGAATAACAAGTCCTTTTATAAAGAAGACTCTAATTATACTTCGGGCTGTCCATCAAACATTTCCTCTTGAGCAATAGGAAACCCACGTCTGATCTTCAAAGGCCTACAACTTCCTGGCCCGAAAGCTTGCTATCATCTCGTTTCTCTCGTCTAGACTCATCATGATGCATCAGGTAAGTTGCAACGCTTAGATGGGGAACACTGTGCCACGCGTTAAAGCGGATCTACGAGACACCTTGTCTGAAAAACCGAGTAGTCGCGGATGCAGACGGAAAAAGATGCTGCTCGACAAAAGAAGCAGCCTCCGGTTTCCGTATTAGATCTTCTTGGAGAGTCTTTCAGCAGCACGTGGAGCGCCGCGATCTCTATACATCGCACACACCGCGGTGCGTTTCACTTTCGCGCGTGCCACGGTCGCACCGTTTGAAGGCATATTTCGCAAAATAAGGGTAAGCGCTGTATTCGTGGAAGGGTTTTCGGTACATAGGAGGGATTGCCGATGAGCCCACAGGAAATCTGAAATTCCGTAGCTCCATGGTCGTTCTGAGAAGATTCCTAAGATCACGCGGGATGATATAAAATTCAATATTTAGTCATCTTTGTATAAATGGATCAAGGAAACTATTATACTGCGCGCAAGGAAACTCTATTATAATACGTTGCGGAAACGTCACGAATGGGTGTTTAGTTACAAATGTATTTCAAGGCGCAGTAGTGGGTATCGTCCGCCTTAATTCTCTACTGCGCATTTCGGCGATTGTTTACCAAGAATATACGTTATTCTATGCTAGTAACACTCGCAACTGCGCCTTACACCAGGTCTCGTTTTATTAACGTCGCGCACAAATGCTTGACAACAGTCTCGACTGAATTATCAAGCAGGCAATCGAAATGATGGATTTTTCTTGATAGCCATATTGTATAATTATAAAAAGTTTTCTTATAGATTTTGTTTCCAACTAAGCAAAATTCAAGGCTATCGCAGTATCCAGAAGATTAAAATGAGCCAGACCGAAGACCACTCGTTTCTTTCTGGAAATATACCTAGTTCACATGCAAATATCTTTCGACGTTGGAAATATACTTCACATGCATGCAAATATATTAAGCATCGAGACGAAGTAAAGCAGACGTTTTTAGGTCTTGAAGATTGAAAGCGCTTTGCGGCGGGACACGTGATTTTTCTCAGCTCCAACACGTGGATTACTAAAGTGTATATATTAGTAGGGACCCATGACATGCATTTTGTTTTACAGCTTAAACAGTTTTAATGAGAAGGAATTTTATCTAGATTGTTCCGGTTATTATTATGTGCCACATGCGCTATTCAATTTGAACCTTGCGCATCTGGTCTGCGTATTTTTAATCTTTCCTAACTCAGCTAATCATGCTTATTATTATGATTGAGCTATAGAAATATAAAAAAAAACTAGCTTAAATAAAGTCCAATCATGGTACTTTGTGTTAGTAATTTAATGACGAACAATTTAAGAAAAATATGCAATTGATTAATAGTACAAAAATTCGACACTGGTGCAGAAGGTGATTATTTAGTGAGTGAGAAAAGTCACACGAGGTAAAAATCTTCCTACGTACCACTATCGAACCGTATTTTATACCACAAAAGTCGAATGGGCATTACAATACGATCAACTAGTTCATGGAAATAACTTTACTAGTCTCACTTCAGCAGAACATCAGTATAGAATTATTAATAAAAAACACGATGTAACTCTTTCATCAGCACACAGTATGTAGCTGCCGACACCCTATAGGATGACCCAATCTGTAAAACAAGTATATAATTTCATCTAACAATATGATAGTTGCAACTGGAATAAAGTCCACATTGACCAGTAAACGAAGAAAGTCGCGTGCTCTGCGTTATCACTGTATATCAACAACGACGATGCACCTTCCTTCCCGCATTACATGAATATATAACACATACACTATATCCCTGTCGTAGTCGGGAGACTGTTTTAATTGCGGCTCGAGCTGCTCAATAAACGTGAGAAAAGCCGGACTGACAGAAAAATCGCGGAATAGTACACTTGCGGTAAGTATCGGATGCGCGCCGCGCCGTCTCGCTTATCTCGCGCAGACGAGACGCGCGCGTGTATATACGCAGGAATGTCACGTTCGAATTTTTGCAGCCGCCGCTGCACATGGGATTTCCACGCCGATCTGTACTTACTCGCGGCCGCCTGTGTGCTTGTGTGTACGAGAGGAATTTACGTTTTTCAGCGATTTGTAGAGCTACTATGCACTTCTGTACTGCGGAGCGCGGAGTTATCTCGTAAAGCTGAAACTTTTGCAATTCCGAGCGCGAGATTTTATTGTTCGAAATCTCAGTGAGGTCTTTTTTACTAAGCGATCGAAGAATCCCTATTCCTACATTTATTAAAATAAAAAAAATTAAACGTGTAGCTAAATTTTAATTGCAAATAATTTTCAGCATATTATAATCCCTTGTATACTATTCCTATTATTGTGTAATATTATTACGTAGTTTTGAAAACACAAAACCTATTTCAGTTTCTTCTAGATTGAGCAAGCTCTAACATCTTTTCTTGCAAGTTAGACAATTGCTCAATATTGCTACATAGCTCTCGTTTACGTTAAATAAATAAAGAAATGCAAGTGCTGTCTGATCGACAGGTCAACAGGAAAACAACACTTTCTGTGTTTTTTCCCTTTTTCCTGCAAAATTAATTCAGAAAAGACTGGAAGCTCGGTGTCTCGTGCAACTCTCGTAGTGTGATAAACAGGCATGCTTGTTATTTAGTCTGCCGAGTCGAGTGCGCCCAGGCCGAGATTTCGCGGTTCGATATATATTTATAAACACAGACGCGACTGGCTTTTTCGTATACACGCGAGTCGTCGCGCCTCGATTTTGCGGACTCAACGAGAGAGAGAGAGGAAGCAGCATCAGAGCCGAGCGAATCTTTATAACTCCGTTTAAAATCTCGCTACCTCGTAATTCTGCTTTACGAGCGACCTAAATGTCCCGATGCCTTCAATAATATTTATCGGCCGCACGGAGCGTGTATACAGAGCGAGTTGTATGTTTACGGCTTTTAATTTGCGTGCAAAAGTAAAAAGTAGGTTTGTTTACAAGAGCTCCTGACGCTGCTGAGATTTCGGATTTTGCGCTTCCAAGATTTCGACTTAACTATTTACCGATGTTATATCTGCAGATATACAAAAAGCATGTGTTTGCTTTTGCGATGCTTTGATTGCACTGCGAATAATCCATCATTTCATTTGATTGCAGATAATAACTATAGAATTTATAAGTATAGGATGATAGATCTGATATCCTCATTGATTTTTACACGTACTTTTCAAATTGCTTTACGAGCAGCGGGATGATCGATAAAAATTATTTCGATTGCTTATTATTGAATTTGAAGCGTTTTATTTTAGCATGGCATAAGTGCAGCGTCTGAAGGTGTTTTTTATGATTCTTGCTTAAAACGCCGTTACGATATACCTGTATAGAATGCGTTTTTTTTTCATTTTTTTTCTCGGTCAAGCTGTGCAATCTTGCGAAACAGCACGAAGCATAATTATTGAAGATTGAAGAAGTTTACCCGAGAGTGAAGTTTGATCGTAATTATATAGGTGAACCCGTCTTTCAGATCATTAAAATCCCATCCTCGTAAATATAAAGCGCATCATCTCGGCTTCATTTCTCGGCACGTGTTATTTGCTCTTATTAAATTCAGTAATTTATAATTCTATTTGCGAAAATTCGCTTTTGATTATCTTCTGCATATAATAAGAGTAAAAGAGTAAAATACTGATTACTCGCTGCTTATTCAACTAGTACATTTATATTCATGAGAATTACGTCGAAGAAAATGTCGTAAACACTCGGAGTGTCAACCTTGGCTCACTTGACCGCGACGTCTATATTTTCCCCAATGGTCCAGTCTCAGCACTGCACCATATATATAAAATAGCATACAAGACTGGGTCAGCTTCATCCCTTCAGTAACAAGACGCGGATTTGGCTGGCGGCCAGTTCTTATCAATGAAAATCCATCCATATCCCTCCCTCGAGTCTCGTTTTCTCAGACCGTCGAGACAGGAGAACACGACTCGCGGAAGTCGCGAAACTTTTCGCTGGCGCGCTCAGAAACATTAAACCCCCGACGGCAGTGAGAAATTCCGCGCAATATCATCGCGTCGCCTTCCTCTTTTCGCATTATCTCGCTGTCCATCATCATCTCTCGGCATCATCGTCGACATCTCGCGATACATATACTCTCGCTGCAGAGTAGAGAGTCTTTTTTCTGGGAGCTTCTCGTGTACTGCTGCTGCCTTTGCTTCTTCCTCTTCGGCAGCTCCGCTTTCTTGCAGTGTGCCGCCGCTGCGTTTACACGGCTATCTTATCTCTTTTTACGCATCAACGCCTGCGGACTGTTTTTTCTTTTTTTTTTCAACTAATCATAATTTGTAATTATTTTGATACTGCTGTATCCGACAACAGGAGACCCGAGAAAAATAAACAAACAATGCTATACTTATATATAAATTACATATATACTCTGCCAATGAAAATGATCGAAAGATGAATCGAGAGAACACGATCCGGCACTCAAATTCGAAAAGTTTGCCGTGTATATCTTTCTCGCGCACTCCTTCATCATCGTCTTCCACTTCATCTCCATTTTCTCTCTCTTATCTCCTCCTCGTCTCTCTCTCTCTTTCTCTCTCTTTCTCTCTCCTCTTCTTTTTACTGAGCCGAGGCTCATCCGGAATTACGCGCGGCCCAACAGAGAGTGCGTGCACGGCAGAAATCTTTCTCTCCCTCTTATTCCTCCTTCGCCAGCACTCGGCGCGTATCCATCAGGCCTCCGCACGCGATACCCGGAAAGGTGTCTCGAATTTTTTCTTTTCCTCATCCTTCTCTCGCCGTCTTCTCCTCCTTCTGTTGCTTCTGCGGCGGCTGCTGCTGCTGCTGCTGTCGGAGCTTCTCACTTCTTCTTTTTTTTCTGAGGCGATCTTTTTATGTACGTGCAGCGCACGTAGTATATACGTGTGATACAGGCTGCTAACTTGCATAGCCGGACGATCGTTTTTCTGTCCGATTAATTAGCTTGCGAGCGTCTGGACCCCGAGGGGGCCTGTCTACCTATATAGTAACGTGCAAAGAATGTTTTTTTTTTTTGCTTTGGAGCAGACTTTGGCGTTTTAAATATAAAGTTATATTGCGGAAAACTATTTAAATTTTGACGTTTTTTTGCACAACGTTCGTGATATATTGTTTATTAATGGATACACGCAAATGTTCTGGTTGTATATATACCCAATAAATTTGACGTCTGTATATGTTATTAAGTCAAAATAATGGATCCCGTACTCACACCTTTTTCAAAATTTAAATTGAACGTATGCGTCAAATTTGTTTCTTATTAAATCCGAAAGGAAGTAAACAATTATCGGTATACACGACGAACAAGTAAAACAAGTTATTGCATATAATTTGTAAAAAAAAATTTTCAAGAGTGCTCCCGTTAATATTATGCAATATCCAACGTCATTACATACGACCGCATATGAAAGGGCTACTCCAGAAAGCAAAATATTCCATAACACTACTTGAGAAATTCATGAAACACCCATAAATCAAAAACCAATAAATTCCATATACACGTTGAGTCATAATATTCCGAAAGTCTTGAACGGTCATCCGTATAACAGCGCGCGCCACCTTTATTTTTCCAAGAAATCCAGCAACCATCCCCGACAAATCGACCGCATAATACGTGTCTAGCAGCCGTCTGCGCCCCGTCTCTTAAGCAACATATTCCGCGAAGCCAACAGGTATATTATAATACCGGGTTCTTTAATACCCAGCAGCGCTCTCGGCAGAACTGTGATTCACACCGCGGCGGCATAATCATACACACAAGCCCACCAAGACGAGACGGGGACACCTTCGACCTTCGCCCGGCACGAGTGGAATTTCCTGTATATGGGTCCGAATGAATGAGCGCGACTATTTCACGTGTGGTGGTCGAGGTTTAATGAATAGGCTGATGGCAGATGCACCGGATACGACAGGATGATCCGTCTGCGAAAAGGATAGAGAGAGAAAGAAAGAGTGTGTTTTTTTTGTCAGTATGCGGCATTCAGGTGTCGACGCGGTGCGTCGAGTCGCGGCTACGTTACCACAACCCTTTTTACTGCCTGATTGCTAGTTGCTACTTGCTTTTGTGGAGGAGCTTTGTAGGAGGTTCGCAACTTTGAGATTTGAGGGAAACGGCTAATAGATTATAATAGATCCATGACAAAGGAATTTCTTTATTGCGTAGCTTATTTGAAGCTCACTGTTATTGTTGTGCGGACCTCTGTAACTTTAATTTTAAATAAATAATGTAATAATGAAAAATTGTTGTGAATCAAAGAAGAGCGTGGAAATCCATAAATTTAAAATAATACACAATCTCAAGCAGTCTCTGTATAGCTGATATTATAGCAACCAAAACAAAGTGTCTTCACAACGAACATCAATGATTTGTTATTGTACACTTTATTTACTCTTACAAGAATGAATGGTTTCAAGTGTTTGAAGCATTTCATTCAACAACGCAAGCATTTTTTTTCTGCTGCTGATAAATGTTAAGAGAGCCGGGAGATCAAATAGTGAAACGAAGCGTCAAACTGCCGACTTGAAAAAAACACTATCAAATTTGACGTTAACGAAAATTCAATTAATCGCTTTTTTTGCACAGTTGTTATTATGCATTCGCAAAAAATCTAAAAATCTCTGTCCTCGTGTTATGAAAGAGGCTCGTTCACGTAATCATGCACACAGTCCACAGACATCAAAACATGCTCGTGTACATCAGACAGATGGAAATCCGCATCGCGTCGAGCCATCTCTACACGCGCGTGGGAGTATATATACGCGAGCTGCAATTGCGCAACCAGCAGTGCCGCCGCCGCCGCCGCCGCCGCCGCGACGATAAATTATACATATTCGCCAGGAATGCAAAACGGTCGCGAACGTAAAGGAGGCTCGCGCGCCGATTCCCGGAATTCCCTCTTATCTTCCACTCGCTTTCCTCGGGGGCGTATTACAATGCAAATTGCATCACACGGCCCGCGGCCGGAATTTCAATCTTTCCTCGGCTGTTGTTGTTTTTTTTTTCACTCGCCGTCGCTGTCGTCGTCGCAGCCTAGAGATCTTTTTGCAATTCCAATACGCTAGACGATATAATCGTATCTCTGGTGTGGGTGACTTTTTTTTATACTGACCGCAACGAGGCTACAAATTTCCTACCGGTCGCGCGAGACACGAGATCGCGCGGATGATAGCGAGGTTGCGTCCGTCGAGTAAATGTACGCGTACGAGCTTTTGGTCGAGCGTCGAACTTTTAGGAAATGGGCGATCCATACGTGACCGATTTCTTCATCTGGAATTTCGTTGTTACGAATGAGATGCACTAGAAAAGATTAAATTTATTTGATCAATATCTCTGTTAATTCTCATTGAAAGTTATTAGTTACGAATTTTAGGATGATCGATTCATGTTCGAAATTGCAGTGAACTCACCCCGTTAAAAATGTTGCAACTGTTTTTAGCAAAATTCATTTTTCAAAGCTCGCTTCACAGCAAATAAAATTAAAGTTATTAAAATACCATAAATTACAATTTAAATTCATGCATATAATTGCAGGTTCAAATTAGAAACTACTCACCGAATATATAAGGTATAACATTTAAGTAGCATTCTAATTTTTGTTCTTAACAGGGCTGCGGTTTATTGGCAAAAACGAGATTTTACTGCTCTTCGGGATGTTAAATACAGTAGCAATAAAAAAGGAATACATCAGTATAGGTATCAAATTACTCGCGGATATCACCTTTGCTGTGACCAATCGGACAGACACGCCATGAGAACAAATTGACTTTGTAACAGGAGAGCCGAAAAATAGTCGAAAGCGCTGATCGGGTTGTGAAATCGATCTCCGAAATTGAATTCCTCTTGCGTTTTGGCGGAATGAAAAGATAATTACAACTGTAAGAAATACGACGGCTCCGTATATACATTAATGAGCGAAAAAGATTGTGTTACTGTTGGATGCTTTTCGAGTTTTTCTTGCAGTTTTTATCTTGGTACGATTAATTTTTAAAATATAATTATAAATATAATAATTTTACTTTCAGCAAAACAGTTTTTTATTGCTTATAAAATACGATATAGAGAAGTTATTTATGAAGCAACGTAGATACAAATGCGTGCTGATATACAATCGAATCATACAATTAAGCAAGAAGAAAAATAAGTTGTACTTATAAAAATAAAAGTAACGAGATGCATTGACTCATCGCCTAAAAAATTCCCTTTATAATCACGCACAACAAGAGCGTATAAGCAGCTTTAAGTGAGTTGCATAGGAGTAAAAGAGGTACAGCCACAGTGTGTGTATGAGAGAGAGAGAGAGCAACACAGCGATTATATACAAGTCTGTCAGCGAGTAGCCAAACAACAATTTGATTCGCTGAGTTTGCATATCCCTATACGTAAAGTCTAGACGCCAAGCTGTCTAAAGTAAAATCATTGCTTGTGGTCGTACCCAATAGCCGCAGACACTCAGACATGACGTCAGCAACAACGTAGTAACCATATAGGAGTAAAGGAAGAAGAGTGAGGACAGAGGGCCGACGGCGCAACCGGCCGCAGCAGGGTCTCTTTCGGAATCATTTCATCTTTTATGATGTATTATTAATAGGAGATTTTCTTCAGAATTAATTTTTAACGGTAACCAGATTAAATTAGAAGAAATAGATTAGACATAAGTACTTTTTATTCTAATTCGTGATTGTTCACGAGAGATTTTAAACAATTTTATAGTCGATTAATATATTCTACAAACATAGCCGCAGTAAAAGATAAGAATAAGTATTTTTAGTACCGCTGCTAGACAATCGAATCGTTACGACGTACAAATAAAATCTGGACGTGAAACGAATTCGATGACATGAAAGTTTCAAAGAAGCGAATTCTTTCGCTGGAAATTACGAGAATGTAAAGAAAGCAATAATTTAAAAAGAATCACAATATAAAGACCATTTTTCTTTTTCACTGTATATATACTCGATGTAAGAATTGTTTTGTTGTACATCGCAGATATCGGTATACGTAGACAGATAAATACAGCCTGCTATTTAGAGATTAATGGGTGTTACATATATAAGAATAATCTTCAATGCATTAAATTATTATTTAAAGAGAAACTGCGTTTCCTGAACCAAGCCTATACTAAAGTTAAATAGAGCAGAAAACAATTGTGAAGTCGAATTGAAAAAATCTCTGATTACAATTAGATTATAAACAAGTCACGGAGCAAATGCAATCTTCGCACTGAGCGCATCGATTGCAATCTATACAGTCAGTGATTTGTCTTCCCCCTCTGTCAGGCAGAGAATCGGGCCCGCAAGCCGGCATTTTTGTACTCGCAACATGTGTATATGCTCTCTTTCTCTCCGACTCTCCTGTTACTACTGCTGCCGATAATATGTGGATGAGCGCGCGCCTGACGAGCCTCCGAGACTCTTCTTCCTCTCTCTCTCTCTCTTTCTCGTATATACGTATATGCGCAGTGCACGTACTCGCCGGGCACGCGGCGGTTGTTTTATTAAAACGATACATTATGATTCAAAAGATCATATCTTTCGAATCGTCTAGACGGCGAGCCACAGCAAGAGATGGCTGGGGAGGGGGGAGACACCCTATAAAGTCGCGATGTGCAGCCCCCGGCACGAGTGGTACACACGCATCGGGACGACATATCGGGGATACAACCTCTCTCTCTCTCTCTCTCGCTCTTTTTCCTATATATCTCATTCGCGTCTCGTCGTCGACGTCGTGCGATACTCTCTCCCTCGGTTGAGCTACCTTTTTTCCTTGTTATTATGTATCCTTTGGCTGGCTGTCCTTCTTTTTGTTATCTCTCACCGCGCCGCGGCTGTGTGTATATAGTCGCGCGTACGCGCGTAGACAGACATGTGGGCTTCCAGTTCGAGAGGCACGTTTGTCAGCAAAGTGCATGTTTTTTTTTCTTTCAAGTAAATTAAAGCCAAGTGTGACTTGTTGATTCTCTGATGGAGAAGTTTACCCTTGAAATTTTGAATCCTCACGAATGTAAAAGATGAATATAATGCAATAAAAATTCGAAAACAATGAAAGTCCAAAGTATAGACCCTCGAGCATCTATTACAGTCCTGAGCGGTAGTTTAAAAGTAGGCCATAGTTCTCTACGAAATCCACGAGATTGATAAGCGCGATAGGAAAGCTACGCGGGAAATCGTGTCGTGGAAGAAAAGTCTAGAGACGTATATAACGGGAGGAGTAGCTATAGATCGCGAGCCAGACGATCTTTTTAGATACTCTGTTGAAATTCAAGCAAGAATTTAGGAAGCTCCCCCCAGACGACGGATAGACACATAAAGTTTTATGAGAAAAAGACGATGAGCGCGCGCGGAGAAAGAGACAAACTGTCAGACAGACACGCAGGCGGTGTGGAAAGAAGAAGGTGAGCATGGAAAGGAGGAGGAGGAGGACTGTCTGGACCAACGCAGGAGAACAGAATTTTGTCACGAGGCGATAGAGAAAGAGAGAGAAAAGGGAGAGCTCCACACCGCGAGGGTATAAGAAGGAAATTCATCTCTCGCTCCCACTCTCTCACACTCACTTCTCCCCTCGGTTTCCCTCCCTACCTCGATCCGTATATACCTTTCTCTCGCAGTCTCCTCTTTCCCTTTCTCTCTATCTCTCTCTCTCTCTCTCTTTCTCGTTAGGTCGCGCGCGCGTTGTGTGTCTCGGAATTACCGAGTAGACAGAATTATGTCTGCGAGAAGCTCGACTGCTCTCGGCTCAGTTGAGACTTACGACTCGCGCGGCGCGCATCAAGCTCGCACTGACAACTCGCGCGCTGCACGTGTGCGTCTGATACATGCGCACCTATATAGGTATGCTCCTTGGCCAGAGAGTCACACACACATGCATATGAAGCTACATACACGCGAAAGGGCATACACGTGCGCGGCCTGAAAAACGCAAAATAAACGCTCTCGCGCGCCCCGCTCACGCACGCGAGAAGAGCGTAAGAAAAAGAGGAGTCCTCAATCTGTCTTTCTCTTTCTCTCTCCTCGCTTCTTTTGATCGTCTCCTGTACCAGCAGCAGCAGCAGCAGCAGCCACTCGATCGACGATCAACGAGCGAGACGGCGATCGAGACTGGAACCAGTGGCAGCCGCAACATCACCAGCAGCAGTGTATAGAGAAAAAGGAGGGAGTCGCGCGCGCACGAGGTAGAGCGAGACAGCAAGCTGTCTGCGAGCTGTCTGCCCTCGTGTTTACCCTGGCCCCAGGCTCGCCTCGAGAGCGACAGAGAAAGAGAGAAGAGAGCCGAGCAGTGAGTAAGAGCCGAGAGGTGGAGGAGGAAGAGTAGGAGGTGGAGGAGGAGATATCCGAACAAGAGAGAGAGAGAGAGAGAGAAGAGCGGTGAACCTCCGCTTTAGCTGCTAGTGGTGGCGCGCGCGCGCGCGCAGCCCACTCCGGTTTTTGCCCGCCGAACTTGTTAAAAGAGCACGCGAGCTGCCGAGGGACCAGAGACGACCGATGACTTTTTCGCGCGATAGATCGTGATACAGAGAGAACAAGAGTAACTCGCCGCCAGACGGACTTGTAGATAGCCAAGCGGTTATCATGTCTATTACGTGAGCCGTGTATATACCAAGCTCTTCACTCGAATCCTTGCTGCAGTGTGCTCTCGTCGCATTATTATTTGTTTACCGAACTTTTTCATCCAATTCCATTTCGAATTGTCTTTCTCTCGACTGAGCTGCGAGTGTGAATTCGTCGTCCGTTAGCGCGTCTTAAGACTCTTTTCTTTTTATCTCGAGAAGAAGACACCAAGATGACGATTAAGAGCATCCTGCTTTCTCTGCTACTGCTGATAGCAGCTGTCAGCGAGTGCGCGCTATCGCACCACCTGCGACACCACAACAGCAATGCCGGCGAGCTCAAGTCCTTGGCGGAAGTGTCCGAGGAGGCCGCCTCGCTGAAGAGTCGCAGGAGCTTGCAGCCCGGTCTCTACACGGGAAAGAACGGACCCGAGCTCGACAACGACAAGATACCCTACAGCTACAAGAAACTCGACAAAATGCTCAAGAAGGCCATCATGAAAGTGATCATCGGTGAAATGCGACCGGCTGACATGATGCTGCTGAAAGCTCTGAATTACACTCTGGAGGAGGTGATGGCCATCAGGGAGCACGAGCTCAGCAGGATCAAGGAGGAGGAGGCTTTCGCAGCCAAGGCCAAGAAACAACACGAGCAGGAAGTTCTTAGTGCCAAGTACCAGGCTGCCATGCACCGCAGGTCCTCTGGACATTTC
Source organism: Cecidostiba fungosa (assembly GCA_900474305.1). Lineage (NCBI taxonomy): Eukaryota > Metazoa > Arthropoda > Insecta > Hymenoptera > Pteromalidae > Cecidostiba > Cecidostiba fungosa. The sequence goes on along the minus strand of UCOJ01000143.1, from coordinate 7,161 downwards.
AAGAAGACCAGCCAAGAGGGCAGTCTCGACGCCTACAACAAGCAAGCTGTGTACGATTACGAAAATGTACCTTTGGCCGAAGTGGCATCCACCTCTTCTTCGTCTTCCAAAGCGGAGGACGACGATTCCAAGGAGGATGCAGAGTACGACGATAAAGCCGATGCTGTGCTTGTGACCGAGGAGAGCTTCAGGCAGAACTTTGACAGAGCCATGGAGCCCCACGTGGTCTTCAAGATCAGGTACGACGACTCGGAGTTCGATTCCGGATCCGACGAGAGATCCCGAATGATTCTGAGAAACCACAGAACCAAGACCATCATGAAGCTCGACAAGGCAAAGTCCAGCGCCACCAATTCCTTTCAAGCTTCTGGGCTTAGTGGCGAGCACGCTGCTGCTAACTCTGCTAGTCTAGCCGCGGCTCTGGAAGAGCCCGCTCAAGTGGAGGCTGCCTCAACGAGGTCGAGAAATCTGGAAGACTTCAATAGGCAAGCCATGCTCGACTACGAGAACCTCGTGGCCAGTGGAAAATTCAATGGGTTGGACGCTGACAATGGCGACGACGACAGCGATGAGAAGAAAGGGGAGTTCTCCGGTCACGATGACTCTGTAAAAGCGCTGAATAGCTCGAGGCATCCGGAAGAAGATGTAGAGCAGCAGCAGCAGCAGCAGCAGCGAAACGAGTCGGCGACGACCGAGATGTCTCTTAGCAAAGCGGAAGAGGAGGCTATGATGACGACGGAGAAGAAGCGGGTCAGCGAGTACGAGGGTCTGGAATGGGTCGGGGGTGACGTTTACAGGGTCAAACCCGAGGCTATGGAGGCGCTCTTGAATTACGAGGACGAGCTTGCGGCTGCCGAATATGAAAACCGAGAGGAAGAGGAAGAGGCTAATTCACCGCAGACTCCTTACGCCTCGCTGGATGATATCGTCAACGATACCGTTGAGTACCAGAACGATGCCGCCGACGCTTTCGGCAATTTCACCGACAATCAAAATCTTACGTCCTACCAGCGATTGACATTGGCCCAACGACGAGAGTAAGTTTTTTTTTTCTTTCATTCAAGTGCCATTTTTACGTCAATATTTATTTTTCGTGCAAAAGTTTTTATTAGAAAAAAAAAACGTTAATGTTGCGTTGAATATCGCAACGAGAGAGTATTAATAAAAATTTATTACATTCTGAGCGTCTATATACGAAACGAAGTAGAACGCAACTTCCTGCTATATACACATAATCGAGACGAAAATAGTTATTTTGCTTTCGCTTTCTAGCAGAAACTTGACTTCGACCTTCGATAGGTAAGCCAAGTAATTGACAGTAAAGAGTGAATTTTTGTTATGATCGTTGTTTTTTGTGTTACAAATTTGAAATCACTTTTTTTTAACTAAAAGCATGGTACTTTAAAGTGTTAAATATTAATGTACTATAAGCGACAACCGATTTCTATTACTAATAATAATGAAGCACCATTGCATTTATATCTTGAATATTCAATGATTTGAATCCGAATAATCCAAGATCCAAGCGACTCTATTTTGACTGAATTTATTTTCGCACTGGTGCAGAAAAATCTGCTGTATACTCATAAAAATATCGCGCGGTTTTCATCGAGTAGGTAAAACGCGAAACTATGCTGCGCGCCGAAGATATCTTTCTTTTTCTCTTCCGTCCACGCTTTCGACTGTTATTGCAACCACGCGCATAACTACATCGTATTGCGACTCGTCGACGCAGATATAAGCTAAATTTAGGAGAGTGAGAGAGAGAGAGAGAGAGAATGAGTAAGATCCGCCGCATTAAGAGTCGCGCGGGGTGAGCGAGACTCGAGAAATTTTCCAAAAATTCTGCAGCCAAGTTTAAGTTCAACAGTTAATTTATGTTATTTTATAAAAATCTTCTTTTATTTCTTTTGTAATATTTATTTACACTTTGAATTCGCTTGCTATAATTAACATTAAGAAATTGAAAAGTTTTTCATGCCAATCGCAAGAACTGATTATTCCAAGCGTGTCGTTCATTCAATCAATCGAGCTCTATCGATTAATAGGAAAATCGGCGATAGTTTACTTGCAAGTCGCGAACGACCTCGCGAAGCTGGGAAAATAGAAACGACGATGAAAAAAGAGTCGCGTACTCTCGTATGTATATAATGGGAATACCGCTATAAACTGCTTTTTCTTTTACTCAGCAGACGCAGCTTTCCGGTAAAATTTGTAAAAACTCTTTGTTTCAATGTATATTGTTTAGAGAAATTTGAAAACAGTTCTTGAATGAATGTCCAATTTTGTATCTCAAAAAATTAGGTCAATGTGAGCCATATAGCCGCATTCATGGCTTTGATAATATTATGACTACGTCGCCCTAATAGTTAAAAGGATGTTTGGTTTCTGCCGTGCATTCATAAGCTTATGCAATAAACGTGCTGAAATTCAAAGTGCTGACCTTGCAAAGTCGCATAGCGCTTTATGAGTCTGACGTCTGACGCTGAGAGCCAAAGATTAGGGTATTTCCAAATCTCGCCTGCGCTCAATTATATCGCAGAGAGTAGGCTGCACAATGAGAGCTTAAACCTAAACGGACTGAATGGATTTCTTAACAAGTGCAATTTGTAAACAGCGGCATAAATCTTTCTGTTTGGAAAATTATATATTTATGCGCGCGCGCGGTACTCTAACCATCATCCCTGTGCGCGCATAAAACAAGGTTATTGCCAATTCGTTATAATTAGACGGATTTTAATATATACACATACTAGTCGTTTTCGGTAGTCGAAAATTGTTGAGAGCTTTTTACGATGACAATTTTTATTAATTTAACTTGCACGTATCACGAGTGAAGTGTATTAAAGGCATTGGGTTGAAAAGAAAGGAAAGAAAAATGAAAACTGCCTTGGCGCAATTGCACTGCTAAACGTCCGACTGAGCTGCAATTGTATTGTGAGCAGCGCATAATATCCCGTAGCCTCTGGTCAAGTGGGCTTGCTCTGCGCCTCAACCGCTTCTATATACTATACCGCGTGTCCCAGGATTTTTTTTTATGAGCGCGCGCGCTTGCAGAGCTCGTTAGTCTTTGGGTTCTCAGACGGCGGGCAGACATGGCACGTAGTTGTATGCATCCACAGACGTCGTAAACGCGTGACTTGGACGCAGTAGAATTAACGTGCTACCCATGCATAACATCGTAAAGACGTCTCGAAAAAAGTGCCTCCTCCTCTTTCTACCTCACCCTTCTCTCTCTCTCTCTCTCTCTCTCTCTCTCTCTCTCTCTCTCTCTCTCTCTGTTTCTGCTTATCTTACCTTTCTCTCCTTTTTCCCTCATCTGCCTTGCCTCTTCTTCGCTCTCCCTTGCTGTCCTACTCTTTTACTATCCTGTAAAATGATTGTTTCTCCTTTTTCTCCCTCTCTCCCTGCACACCGTGCCTATATCTCGTCTACCTGTCAATCTTCTTTTCCACGCTCGCTTGCCACTCAAACTTTTTTTCCCAGACGAGCAAAAATTAGACAAGCGGAAAGGGATATTGACTTATTTGTTACGTCTACAGCGGTTTTAAAATGCGCGCCTAAACAAGAGGGTTATTTAAAGACATGCTTCAAATAAGCATAGGGGTGCGCTGGTTCTTTTTTGCTTTTTCGCTTTACGATGCTTTAAACTTACATGATTTTCACGAAAATTTTGATGAAATATTCAAGTATTTCCTTACTTCCGGATTGGATTACACATCAGACGTTCAATCTCGTTCTATTTAGCTGCGCTGTCTGACTATGATCCGCAATAAAGAAAGAGAGACATCCTAAATTGAAAGCTGCGCTTGTCGACCCATAAGATTTCATCATTAGCGTTAAAGTCTCCGCCGCGTGGTCTATATGCGTGCACACATGTATGCGCGAATCGCTCGAAGACGATGAAAGTTTAATCCCGGCGGTTCTCCGTTTATGTTTGGGAAAACCAGAATTAACAGTCGGAAATCGTTAAAAGCGCTCCCGCTAGATTTATCTTTTCCTGTAAACTCCAAATGTTTTCAAAAGCCGCCAGGAAAGCCCCAACACAACTTAGCACAATCTGCAAAACAAATTGATCCGCGATGCTGTAGTGTAAACTTTTGTTCTAAATTTGTAGATGCAAAGATTTCGTATTTTTACCGGAACTTTAATACAACTTCCTATCCTCTAAACTTGAAAACTCAATGTTCGTGAATATATTTATTAGGTATACAACTTGGCAGCTGTAATATAAAAAATACATAAAGTTTATCTTTTGCAGTTTTAGTAACGTGTGTAAAAATACAGATGTTGTTTTCGTTTATGTTTTATAACAATATGAGAGTATATGTATAAAACACTTTGAAATAAAATTGAAATCAGAATATGCGCCGTATTTTTAACTCAAAGTAAGAAAAAGAAATCCGCGAACTCGGTAACGGCAAATGATAAATTTTAATTTTTTCTACTATAAATAGAACATATCAGACGTCTGGATACATTGTCACAGATAATAATAATCGTCTGAGCCAAAGTCGACATTTTAAAGACGTCTACCGGTTAAAAATGGGACTTTATAAAATGATTTTTTATTTTTTGTTATATTTATGTTTGATGCGCCAAGATCAAACATATTCGAATGGGGGGGTATAGCTTAAGAAGTAAGAAACATATTTTTTTATACAAAAAGTCTCAGCAACGGTGCTGATATCCAGCTATGGAAAATTTTATTTTTAATCCAGTTGCCATGCACCAAGGCTTATTTTATTCCGCGTATGAACTGTTCGTGAATATTTCTCAATTGTTAAGAAATGCATCGTCTACGTCAACAGATGAATCGTGTTTTAATATAAAAAGGATTCTTTTTATATCTACAATCAGAAAAATCGAGTGAGTAACCGTTACTATACACCATAGTAAATAAAAATTGGTAATAACTACTAAATTTATAGTAAATATTACTATAATTTGGTTACTAAGGTTTTTTAGTAAAAGTTTGGCCTTTTTCGTGAGTTTGTTGGCACTAAAATTATAGTGATATTTACTATTTTATTATAGCATCCCGATATAGTAAAGAAATCATGAAATTCTAGCTAATTTTTTTAGTAATCATTACTATAAATTTGAAATATAGTCGTGTCCCTATACCACTAGAGTTTAAAGTATAGAATTTTGGTAATGGTTACTATATTTTTTTCTCAGCGTGTGTACATCCATTTCAAGCAGCGCACATTGATAAACATAAATAACCGCGAGGTAGCCGGAGGGGGCGTACCGACGAAAAAGCTGGGTCATTGAAGACGGCAAGCAGCTATATAACACCTCAAAAAAAAGCGGGCCGCGCACGCGCGCACTAAATCGAAATCGAGCCGACTCCTCAGCCTACCGATTTCTTCGTGTCCCAGTCGCGGCTCGTCGAGACTCTCGTGAGACGGTCAACGGTCGCGAGATGAGATTCCGGTGCGAGTGAGCGGCGGCGAGACGGTGGAAGGAAATCGGAGACTCGACGAGGAAGAGTAAAAAGATCGAGATTTACGCACGCCGCGCGCGAGACGGAGCTGTGCTGGCTACCCTCCGACTATTAGAAAGAAGGCGCGCCGACACGACTGAGAAAGAGAGATAGACCATCAGGCTCTGCTTCCTCTTTCTCTCTCGGTCTAGTCGACGTCTAGCCGACGACGGATGATTAATGCAAAGTGCCGCTCACGCGCCACGCAGCGCAACAGGTACCTCCACTCCTCTTTCTCAGCTCAGCTCCCTCCCGTCTATATACTCTCGAGCTCTCTCGCGCGCGTATTATATGCCTCGCGCGTGCTTGTGTACCAGCCGATAAAATATTTATACACGGAAAGAATTTTCTCGTAAAAATTATACACAGACAAATTGTCCTGATACACTGAAGCTACGACGCACCGCAGCATCCAGTACAGTTTTGTTACTGGATAACACAGTAAAATTTCCGGTATTTTGTTCTTTTTTTTATATAATATTTTGTTATATACGTAATAACGTATGTACGATGCATTCGCAACCTTATATTATCGATAAATAAAGAGTGAATAATAAATAACGCACTTTACACCAGAAAAATTAGTCCATTATAAATAATCGTAGAGGAGCTTAGCCCATTATGGAACACCCAAGGTTTTTTTTCGTGCGAAAATTTTTCTAATGCCTTAAATTAAATTTTCTAAAAAGAATTTTGTAGGTTTTGTAACCTGTCATTACTTTACGGAACCCGAATCTCATCAGATGCCTTCCATAAATTACAAAAAATCATAGAAAATGCATATAAATTTAGCCGATTTTTGTAGTCGTACCCAATTATGGGACACTCGCGTTACCCTATTATGGGACAGGTTTAATTAATCAAATTGAAGGATTTTAACTAAGTAAATAGTCGTAATTTCTACTAATAAACGTAAATATATTAAGTATGAATATTTGTATACCTATAAAATGTCTTTCGTGGCACACAGCACATGCTTTGTGACACTTTTCTCAATCATTGGGAAAATAAGCAAAAAATGGTCATTGTGCAAGAGCATGTATAAGTATTCGATGTCAGGGGGTTTAAATTAAAAATGCATATTACTATGGGATCAAAGAACATGAAAAAAGCTTTAATTTGGGTTGTGGTACGTTAAAAATGGATGTTTAGGTAAAAAGTTGTCTACGTTTGGAAATAATGAAAAATCATAAAAATCTCGATTTTTTACGAGATCAAGCGATTTTTTCCTTTTTTAAAATTATTTTCATTCAAGTGGTCATTTTTAACCACCCACGGCTTAAACTGAAGCTTTTTTCTGCTACTAACATTTAAAAATTGTATATTAAATTCCTGTGTGTTGATTATAGCTATATATATGTGCTTATCAATTACAACTGTTTTTTTTTTATCTTTTTGATTGACATGTATATAGCTAATCAACAACAATGTAAATTTTTAAAAGGAAAATAGAAGAAAAGAACTTCAGTTTAAGCCCTGGATCGTTTAAAATGACCGCTTGGATGAAAAATTAATAGGATTTTTAAAAAGGGAAAAATCGAAATTTTCATGATTTTTCGTAGACAAATTTTTACCTTAACTTTTTTAACTTAACACAGCCCAAATTATCTTATAGTAATATGTACTGTTAATATGAACCTCCTGACATCGAATACTTATACACGCCCTTACAC